>JAHWFP010013934.1:31545-49516 GCA_023313725.1 Lithobius niger
TCATTCCCTTACTTCAAGTGGGTGAGACGCTATGATTTTTTTACTACAAGTCCGTTATGAGCCCTTAGCGCAAGTGCAGTCCTTAAAGGGTTAAAAAAGACAAACGGATGCGCCTGTGTACTTTAGTGTTTGTCCGAAGTTTGTAGCAAACATTTTTCTAATGTATGTTGAACTGTTTGAGCTGTGCATTTCCAAATTGGCACGATTAGAGGGTACATGCAGGGTAACAGATTTGGTTTTGGTTTAAATTTTAGCCACAATTTGTGGTTGATTTTTAGTTCCACATGGGTCTTGTAGACATAAAATTGATTTTCACTGCATTGATATACGGCACTAGGGTATGGTCATTAATAAAAAAAATATACATATATTTAAAATTGAAATTTGCTTCCCATGTTACCATTAACGTGCCGTAGTATGCTCAGGGTTGCGTTCTACCTGGAAAACCATGGAAAATTCAGGTTAGATAATTTGAAAAATATTTACCGAAAATCTGGGAATTTGAACAAATTCCGGAAAATCTTTCACCCATACAGAATAGTTAATTCGGATTTAAGTTTTTACTTCTAAAACCTTCACTTTATTTCGGTTAAAACTTCATTTCCTTTTTTTTTTATTTGTGATAAAGCGAAAACTTCTTAGGCCTTAGTAATGTGGGACATTACACTCTTGTTAAGTGACTTTTTAGTTTGATCTGATTGTGGCCTTTTCCTGCTCTTTACCAATACCAGTTAGGGCTGAGCAATTTTTGATTTAGCACAACAATGCGATTTTAGTGAAATGTGAAAAAATTTGTTTAGACCTGTTCTGCACCTTCCTTTGACCAAAAAACAATCAGGGAAAAGTGTTAGTATTGATGTGGATAACCTGGAAAAATCAGGAAATTTCATCATACTTTTGAACGCCACCCTGATGTTCTAGCAAAATTTGCGTAAGTCATGATCACACATCAGGCAAAACAGAATAGAAAGCTGCACCAACCGTCAAACAGGTTGGGGAAGACACTAGGTCGTCATACCAGATGAAAATTTGCTTTAGTCCCAGTTTTGGTAATGGTTGTCCTTCTGTATACTGTGAATATTGTCTTGTGAGAAACGTTCTTTTTTTCTCCCCGTAGGTGTGGTAATGTAGCAGCGATTCTTGAACTAGACGAACACCTTCAACGGGACTTCACCATTTTTGAGGCTGCACCTCAAGAAAGTCGAGGCATTCCTTCCAAAAAGCCTCAGGCAGACTACTTCTTATAAAGCGTTCCATATTTTAGGTTAAATGCCACTGCCAATACATACATACATACTGTGAGACTTCCGCCCAACCAGGCTCTGAACTTTTAAGTCTCCAGCCGATTTCCGGCCACACCAAACCAAATTCTTTAGGCTGGAGTGCAAAGCGGCTTAATAGCAAGTGGTTCCGAAGTTGGAGAAGCAGCGTTTGATGATCGATAGTCCCGAGTGACGTGACTTTGCAGACTCTTGAACTCTTTGGAGACGTTGTTTTAGTAAAACATTATGTTGAATAATTCATGTTTGCCTGGCATACGTAGATTTAAATGTTGCGTACTGGAGGTAAATTACATTTCTTTAAAAATAGTGTTAATATAATTGTGGTGGACTGTAATTGTAGCCAGTCTTATAAACACACCAAGTTCATTTCACTCATACACATTTGATATTTTAAAGTGACTTTTATGTTAATGGCATTGTTACAATGCATGGAATGGAAAAAAAAATACTTTCTGTAAAATGTTTTAAGTTTAATAATAATAATCTTATTTTTTCTGATTTTGCTGTGAAAGTTTTTTTATTCATGAAATATTAGCAGGCCAAACTTATACAATCGTCAGTTTTTAAGGCTGTCCGATCCCTGCATGTGCATAGGTTGGTTGAGATGTGAGAATACATTCTCTTGGTTGACAGTCCAAGGCGTTGACGACTAGGTTGTGCTTTGGTAGTTTTGCTCGGGTTGACTGGAAACCCTTGCAAAATTACATTTTGAGTTTGGATTTACCGTACTGGCCCGAATATAGGGCGAATTGCTGTTTTGGGCTCATAAACTCAACAAAAATAAACAGGAACGGTCATAAGGGGAACAACTTTCACCCAAGATGGTACCAGTTCTCTTACCACACCCTAGTTGCTACTACAGTTCAGCCAATGCAGGTTCAGAATATACTTGGACATATAGGTTGTTGTTTTTTTTTTATTTGTGGGCTCCATTATATTTTAGTTTTCGCTAAATAATTAAACTATTTGAGCTACAAACTTCTCATTAGCAACACTGGATAGCTCTCGAAAAAAGATAAAAATGATGTGTTCAAACTTCAAAATCGATCAAAATTTGGTCGAGTTAGGGATTTGGATGCGAATGTACGACAACGACAATGCAGTTTTCCAGGAAGAAATAAAAAAAAAAAAAACACCTTATATTTGGGCCAGCATAGTGGTCTACAATTCATGCCCACCATTTAAATGCTGGTTGGTGTTCGGGGATTTCGTGTAAAATTTTCTGGCTTCACGAGGTGTTACCGTGTTTCTCCCACTATAATACTACTGTACTTTTTTCAAATTTATACCATAAAAACGGGAGCATTGTCTTATACTCGCGTGCAAATCCATACCTCGGTCAAATTTTAGCCGATTTTGATGTTTGAATATACCATTCAAATCTCTTTCCGAGATCTATACAAAGGTGCTATTCTCAAGCCAGATGCCTAAATAGCTTTTGGATTATTTAGCAAAAACTAAAAATGTATTGAAAATGGCCTTAGTAAACAGTACAAAATCAAAGAAGTGAATTTACTAGTATACAAACTAAAACAAGTAACACCAAGCCTAATTAAAGCCTTGCTAAAGTCACCCGTCTTGTATAATCGTGGCCATTTATTTTTTCATAATGTGAAGCCCCAAGAATGCTACTAGGCTTATGTTTGAGGAGTCTTAGATTCGGAGAAATATGGTATGTATTTTGCAAAATATTTGGTAGACCGAATGAAAAAATAATGGTCCCATTTTACTGTTTAAAACGGTTAGGAAGTAAGATTCAAGTTTCACATCTTCGATCGGCCAGCACACATGAAGAGGTTCCCTCCTAACATTTGGTCTATCCATTTAAGTGAATGTTCCATGTTAATGTTTTTATATTTAGGTAAATGATTAACCAGCCCTATGTTAATTACATTTCACTGTATCAAAGAGGTCAAGTTGATGCAGGCTAAAATTCAATAAAATCATTCAATGAACTTTGCAAAATGTCCTCCACCCGCTGCATCCTAGGTGTAGGTAGTACTAAAAAAAACTTGAACTTCAAGTTTAGTTAAACCTGCTTCAGTAGCCCTACCAGGTTTTAGTATGCACTTACCAGAAAAGTACCAGGACACTGCCGAATGGATTAAATGTCGTTGTGCAAGCCAACAAGCTTGCAAACATTTTTTTTAAGTAATGCTAACAGCACAAGATCTTCTGCTTTTTAGCTGTCATAGTTACAAGTGAACCAACCAAATTTTTGTTCTTTTTCTTACAAGATTTTTTTTCTTCCCAACCCCAGATATAGGGTGGTCCACAAGAAACTGACGACCTAAACTTTTCTAGTCAGCACCCCTCAGAACCAGGAGGGGATACATTTTTACCATTTCATTAGATTTGAGTCCTCTCCTGGTTCTGAGGAGTGCTAACTAGAAATGTTGGTTCGTCATTTATTTATCTCCAATATTGCGAGAGACAGGTTTTGTCCACTGCCCAATTCACTCCATTGTACGGATTTGAAAGAAATTTCTCAAGTGGGTTATTAGAGTTTTAAGTCTTACATGCAAAGATAAGATCTCTACGAGAACGTCGATACGCCAGTGTGGGAAGTGCGAGTCATCGTAAATTGCACTAGGAAGGCGGCAGATTGGATAAACCAATGATCCTTTTTGTAGCTCGTCTCTGGAGTCTTTCCACTCTGTCCTTGTTGCCTTCAAGTTTGATCTACCACGCTTGGTTTGCATATTCGATGATGCTTCTAACAAGACTACAATACAGTTTAAGGAAGATCTTTGGTTGAAACTCGTCAAAGGTATTTCGGACTGCTGCTAACACAGCGTATGCCTTGGCTACAACAGATTGGACGTGTGTAGAAATGGAAAGCTCGGCATCGATAATGATGCCAAGACCCTTGTGCGAAGCTTTATCTTGTAGTGGCTTATTAGAACCAAGGTCGTAGACAGTGTGAAGACGTTGGTTGCTTGATCTAAGGATACACCACTTTTTTTCATGTCCTCCACCCAGTTATAACATGATGAAGGTTGTCTTGAAGGGTAGCAACGGTTTCAGATGTGTTAAAGGCAAGGGTGGATCTAGAACAACGTTTTGGAGGGGACTGCAGGACGATTGTTCTACGCTTTTGTGCATTTTTTTTTTGTAATTTAAAGGCACATAACTCCCTCCGGTATATTTTAACAGTGTCACTCGATACATTACCGGAAATAGTTTTATATAAACTGATTTACGATGCAGATGTCAGTAGTGGCGCGTGAATGTTATTAGGCTTGTTTTAAACGGCTCGGTCCGAGCGGTATATAACTCCCGCCACATCGCTGGCAAACCGCGGACCTGAAGGAAGGATAATTAATCCTTCGCTCAAGTTTGCGACTTGGTCGTACGATGTGTCACGTTGCAGCGGCCCCGAAATGAGTATGACTAGTGTCGTATAGCAATGCGCGCTGCGGTCATTTGAACTATATTTTAGCGTAGGTGACGCAGAGTAAAGCGGCTAGAACGGAGGGATTTATGTGCCTTTAACTGAATGTTATCACATATTTCGGCAATTTTTCTGTGTTTATTTGCTTTGGAGGGGACCGCAGCCTCCTCGGCTCCCTTCCATTGATCCGTCCTTGGTTAGAGGGTGCAAAAAGTTTATTACTGTCCATAAAAATGCAGTGGTCAACTAAAATCTTGAAGGAAAGGGATTTTATGAACATGACAAGTACAGTGAACCCAACACATTTGCGGAATCCCGTTGCATATTGGTAAAGGCACTGAGAGAACTCTCTCAACTGAGCATCGCTGATGTCTATCTGACAAAGTCACCGATCCGAGCAAGAAGTATTCCCCGGGGCCTTCATCAGCCACGCACTCGATACAAAAATAAGAAAATCCAGCCAACTGCAGCTTGAAAGTACAGTCTAGCTTGCAGTCGTGATAATGACCGATATGGTAATGACATTTTATTTATCGACTAGAGGCCGTTCATCTTGAAGAATGCCATGTGTTTTCAGGTGATTTATGGTAGTGGATTCCAGGGCTCTAAGATCGCTGTTTTGGGTGGTTTAAAGTCTTCTGTCTGGGATTAACAGAAAAGTTGAAGTTCCAAAATTTCAAGTTTTACCCAATTTATTGTGAACAAGCAAAGATTTTTTTCATGGCATGAAGTAGTGTGTTCCCCTCAGTATAAGCTTTAAACTTTGCCGTTGGAAGTAATAACATACCCATGGAATATTATATTAATGGCCACGGTAAATCATTATCATTGGCAGTAATAATGTGACAGAAAAGGCTGAAACTTCATTGATTGGGAGACTTCGGTCGCCTCACACAAGTCATGATTGGTGACACAGCTTAAGGTTTTCTTGTTGAAAAAATTAAAACAAAATACTAGCTACTAGATTTCATGCAGTGCGGACAGCTGACATTTTGGGAATAGCTGTAGTCTAACCATTTGATGTGCCTTTTCCTGGTTCGGAGGTCGGGAAAGCGTAAATTCCAGGGGTGTGCGATACCGATACTTCGAGAATTAAGTGAACTTAAATGATAAGTGATGAAGTGCTTAAAGGAAAACTGAATATTCAAGTCTTCATAAATGATTAAAGATGGCTGTTATCGATACTAAAAAATTTTTATACTTTTCAATACCATCGATACTACCAACAATTTGATACACAATTTTAAATTTCGATACCAAGAAGGTATCAAGATTCGATGGTATCGCACACCCTTGGTAAATTCATGGTTACCAATCCACCTCAATACTATTTTAAGGGTAGAGTTAGTATTTTGCTACGGTACGGAACTATGTCAATACACACAGCAAGAAATGAAGATTGCTTTGCCAAATATTAAGATTTCGGTGGATACCCTCACAAAGACTCCTAAGTTTTGTGTTGGTATCCACCGAAAAGTCTCCCGGTCAACAAAGTTTCAACCTTTCCTATCACATTATTACTCCTTGGATGCTGTAAAAGTACAGACCCAACTTGAGCTGTAAACACAAGTGTGCGGTGGTCAGGTCATGTCGTATATATGGATGTTGATTGTTGGCAGATGGCAAACTTGTGTGTGTCTTGATTATTAAAATACAAAATCATAATGATATCAGATCTGCTAAGTAATTACCAACTTAGCACGACTGGTAGCTGGATGGGTTACAGCATCCACTTCTAATTGTAAAGAAAGAGTTTCTCTCCACGGTTCGGAGGTTGTCTTCTGGATACAAGAGTCAACATTTTTAATATATGTCGCTAAAAAAATTGTTTCTTAAACCTGGCTCGCACCCAGTTTTCTTTATGTCTTGTGAGTACGATAGCAAAAAGAACAAACATCATTCTTATCACTAAGAAATATTTGTTCTCAATGCTAAAACTGTACAGTACTGGTTTATTCTATACAAAAATATTCACATATTGTAAATCCATCCGATATGTGGAAAATTAGTACCCAATAATTAAAAAAAAATTACCTCTTGTTAGCATCGAGGAAAAAGGCTGGAAATAACTTACTTTTTTTGAGGCAGCCTAAAGGCAGTACGAAAAACTCAAAAAAGAGTCGAGCGCTTGACATCCCTACACATTAGTTAGAAGGGTCGCTACTACTCCTTGTCGCCGGTGTGACAACTTGAATTTGGCGGGTTTTCGTTGATTGGTAAAAATCTGTTCCCATTGGCTGACTGTCCCCTTCTACTGCCTGAAGGTAGGATTGTGTCGTCAAGCTCAGCATCTTTAATCCATCCAGATGGATAAAGACGTGGAGCTCGGCGTCTGTGTAGCGAAGCAGTCGTTCGCACAGCGTAATAATGCGACTAGAAATACGGTGGCCGAGGACCAAAAGAGGGAGGACGACGTCAACAGAGACACTGTGAATACCGGGCTTAACACTTTGGCTTTTTGTTAGACTTAGGGCTGAAGTTTCTAATAAAGTGAAAATCAACTTGGATTCTACCGTCTTTAATTTACAAGACAACATCGTCAGGCTTTTTCTATCCCTGGTTTTGAATTGAGGCAAGCTCATAAAATTGGCTCACACTTTATTATCGTTGTAATCGGGATACTAATAAGCATCCCCCCTAATTTACTTGTATCATTGGTAAAACCTCTCCACTTCGCGAACTGACTTTGAGAGTAGCTAAGTGGTCTCCTCGAGTACGTCCAATGTTAACAATCGCAATGGGTTTATTCTTCTCAGCTGCAGCAAGCAAGAAACGATACGCTGAATACACCTACAAAGAGAATGCACAAGTTAAAGCAATGTTCAAACAAACAACGCACAATGTTCAAATGATAAAAAGACTGTACCTCCAAGGAAGATCCTATAACCAGAAGACCATTTGAGATGTTAACCAGTGAGTAAACATGATCCACCTTTAATCGTGGTACATTGTCCCCAAAGAAGACAATATCAGGTTTGAGAATTCCAGAGCACTGAGGACAGTTAGGGATAGTAAACTTTTCTGCCTCCTCCTACAGAATAAAGAAGACTTTGGGTTATTTAACTCCTTCAGTGCCAACAATATACACAATATAACACATTTTTTTACATGTAAAAGTTCCTACATATTCCTAACAACATTGTCCTTACAATCATCTGGAACCCATTGTCACTGACAGCTGTGTTGCCCCCCCCCCCTCCCCTCCCTTAAGCAGTAAGAAGAAGATATAAAGTACTAAATTTGTAACTTTTGGGGGGGATCCAGCTTGTAACCCTGCCAAGGTTAACTTTGACAAGGTCATACTGTAAATGAAAAAAATGTACAGGTAATGTATATTTCCGAACGGCACATAAAGACAGGAAACTGCCGGCCCCCCCTCCGCTGGGCCGGCTAAATTTGTTTCTATTTCCTAAAAGGAAATACATGTTACCTGTACCTCCCCTACTGAGTCACCATCATGAACATTGAGAAGATAAAAAGATGGCAACCTGCCTTGCCTCGGCGTTTTTATAAGGAGGGGTGCGCAGGCGTACTTGGATTACCGAGCTGGACAGTCTAAACAACCTAAAATCCCTAGGGAAAGACAGCATACTGGAAAGGAATGCAAATATTTACAGGTAATGTATATTCCGTTTAGGCAATAGAAACAAAATTTAGTCGGGCCGGCAATTTTTTTTTTTTTGTTGTTGAAGATGCAGAACATTTATCAGTGTAATCGTTGGTTACCAGTTTTTCAGTTCGTGATACTTTGCAAACCTTCAAGATTGATAACATTCACAGGCTCCCCAAGGAAACGTTTGCGGAACTCGGGCGGCAAACTAGGGGGTCACCCTCACAACTTTCATAAACTTAATGGCCGCAGTTCCTTATATAGTCGCAAGGTAGTAAACCTCTGGAATAGTTTTCCCTGTGTTACTGTTTATGTGCAAAGCCAGGTTTGATTGCCATTTATCTGTTGAATGTCGCTTCCCACCTTAATTCATTGACTTCTTGTAGTGTAGTTATGTTACGTAACATCTTAGCAGTTGAAAAGGAAGGTAACTTGACTATTTCTTTTTTTTTTTAACACATAAAAGTTCAAAGATGAAAAGTGAGCTGTGCAGGCTGAAGACAGCAAATTAGAGAGAAGTTATGAGGGTATTGGTCTCTCAACCAAGAGGAATTGAGATAACTGCATTCTCCATCTATGGACCGACATTGGAAACTTCCTTATTTGCGGATTTCAATGTTTTTCTACGTGGACCAATATTTCCCATCTATTTCCATTTTTGTTACTGTGGTTTTTGTAGGGATAGATTTACTATTCGATAATTTAGCTGTATTTGGGCATAACAGTCTGTGTAAGGTCTTCGTAGGTGAGAGATTGATTTAACATTTTTGAGAGTATCCAATGCTTACGACAAGGAAAAAATTGTTAAAAAAAAAAACCCGCACAGTAGAGGCAACAATAGTCATATCCAATGAATGACGCCATTATTAAAACTCAGCTCGGAAATATTACGTTATTTCACGTTAAATATGTTGGAGGAGAGGAAACACTGACTCGGAGAACGAAATGGGGTTGGTGAGACCATTGTAATACGTATAAACCAACCCATTATCCTTCACGATGCAAAAAACAGGCGCCTTCTGAAGTCAGTAGAAAAAAAAAATCAATCTCGGGTCTTGGGAGGGGCAAGTGCCCCTTTTGCCTCCCTATGGATGTGCCACTGACTCTCCGCAGGAGTCAATTCACTAAAAAAATCATGCACATTTCCACAAACTAGACACTTACTCCTATGTCCAGCAAATTTTCGACAGTTCAGGCTTTTAAGGTTGATTTAGTCCCTGATCACATCTTGCTTCAATGTTGTTTACAAGTGCCGTTTTCGAACTCGCCGGTAATCGTGGCCTACTACATTTTGAAGAAAAAACATGTAGTACGCCGCGATTACCGGCGAGTTCGAAAACGGCACTTGTAAACAACGTTGAAGCAAGATGTGATCAGGGACTAAATCAACCTTAAAAGCCTGATGATGATGACAGTTAGTTGTCGAAAATTTGCTGGACATAGGAGTAAGTATCTAGTTTGTGGAAATGTGCGTGATTTTTTAGTGAATTGACTTTTTCGGAATTTCATCATGTTCCACAGTACGAACTTCAACGAAAACTCTCCGCAGGGAATCCAATACACAAGCCCCTTAGTGTTGGGCATTCTTTCAACTATCCGGTTGGTGGCTTCTACTTCCTGGTTTGCATTTGAAAGACTGCCCAACACCATGCATAACCCATCTCCCCTTTCAGAATGATGCCCCTCGTAATGTTTACTGGGTAGGGAATCATGTGTGCATCAATGTCTCCCCTCCATACTATGATTACAATTTGGCTGGACAAGCTGGAATGAATGATTGAGTGATCGGTTGTTGTAGCATCAAATTTTTGGCGTGTGTGTGTGTGTGCACAGGGTACGAAAAGTACGGTAATGGAACTTCCAACTTGCCTGCTTTAAATCAACATCGCCATCTGGTCTCACTTGGGTCGATCTCACTTTCACAGTTGGATTAAGGGATGCCAGAGTATTCTGAAAGTCTTGTCTTTCAACAACGTAGTCACAAGAAATACAAATGACACGAAACGCACTGCCGTGTAATTCTGTTACGTTTTTACTTCCGGCTTTTGTGTGTAGTTTATCAACATTTTGCGTTACTATTGATAATGGTTTGCCAATGGATTCCCATTGGCTTAAATGTAAATGAGAAACGTTTGGTTGAACATTTTGAAATCTGGGCCATCCTACGTAATTTCGTGCCCAATATCGTCTTCGGACTAAACTACTGTCTAGAAAATGTTTATACTGGACCGGCCTTGTAGGACTGGTTGCGTACAGACCCACGCCTTCGGATCGGTAATCAGGAATCCCGCTTTCAGTTGAGATACCTGCTCCAGTGATGATCACCAATTTATTGTGCCTATTGACAAATTCTTGAAGTTGCAACACTTCGACTGCCTGGAACAAAAACACAAGAACTGTTACCATTATTACAGAAGCACTTATTTTTACACCAAATGCAAAAATCAGCATGAATGAACAAAATACATAACGGATTAAAATTGTTCCTGATTTTCTAACAAATTAGAAAATGCAGCGATTAAATGTTGTATGCACAAATTGTAGAGTGGCTGTACTAAATAAGCCTAGAAATGTATGCCACTCTCCATGATGACCTTGACTGCTTACTCCATGGTGCACGTGGATGCACCAACTTTACCTTCAATAATTAAGGAGACACATGGCTAGTTTGTTGTGTAAAAATAAATTTCTTTGCGCATTCCTTTGCTTGTTGAAATAAAGTGCCATATAGAACTAAATAATGGTAGGCGGCACTAAATGCTGCAACCTGCCATTTGATGAATAGGCACCTTTAAAGTGGCATTATCACCCATTGAAACTCTACAGAATCTGGCAACATCTAGCGCTTGCTTGCATCAAGAGACGAAATCCACAACATTTCTTTTTAACGAAACAAACAAGCCACGACCGCCTTAATTATTGAGTGAAAATTTGGTACGTCCTAGTGTACCTGGGAGCAAGCTATAAAGGCTACCAATATTACTGTTACTAGATGGCACCACAGTAGATTCGTATGATTTTCTTTTGGTGACTGCATCTTTAACACCATAACCAAAACATCCACGAATCCATCTCACTACATCTCGATGGTTGAAAACAATTCCCAATTACGCAAAATATTTTCTGGGTTTATTACTTTGTTCTTTTTCCAATTATGACAAAAATAACGCGTAAAACGGTAGGAATTTGATTTATTTTAAACTTGTTGAATGTGACTTTTCTTTTCAAAAATTAATTATTAGACCTCCATCTATGAATGACTTATTAGCACGGCCTCTCACCCCCCCCCCCCCCAGGAAAGGTATCCGGTTATTTAGAGAAAATAATAATTATTATTATAATCACCCCCCCCCCCCCAACTTCCTTCCATCCCTCCTTTTCATGGCATTCGATAATTGACCAATCATGATGAAAATTCAAAGAATGGAAAAAAATTGAGGATTTAATAAAAGTAAATACAAAAGTAAATTTGATAGTCTATCAAAACAACTCTGCATAAGTTTTTACCTTAACAGATTCATGTTTTGGTACGAATTGATAGTGAGAAAACATGCGAAAAGTTGTGCACAGCTTATGCCAGATGCCTCGTGAGCTTAGCTCCATAACTCAATTTACAAAGGAGTATAATTTCACCCACTAAACTCATGAATAAACATAGATGAACAATTTTTATATAAATCGCATCGGATCCTGTCCAATAAATAAATATGGCCTCCAATAAATATTCACACGATCATTAGATAGTTAGAGGAGACCCTGGAAAGCAAGGACAAGGGCTCCAATTGCGATATATAACTGTTAAGGCCAACAGAGGTCTTTCTTTTTGATACTTAGCGGGTAAGCGGGAGCAACCGCATGAGTCCGTTTTCTAGAATGTAAAATCCTCTCTAGGATTCTTTTATTATTATTTATTTATTTCATAGTTATTTATTTTATTTTTTTTTTCATTTCCTCCAGATTATATATTTAATGCCTTCTGCCAAGGCCAAGTTGACGTTTAATGTTTTGATGCCGATGGCGTGCGCCTTTTTCGCTCAAGTATCCGAACTCATGGTTTCTGGTGCCATTGACCATACTTTCAGGGGCTGCAATAATCTCGAAATTTCATTTCCAATTCATTTGGTTGTACGTTAAGGCTCTCAGGTAAACAGTCTGATCAACAAAGTCATCTGGTATTTTAGCTTACATGGTTTGTGTTACGATGGTTTAATCTAGTGGTTTAGGATTGGAAGTATAGATTGTGTGAATAATGTATTGACTTGAGGGCTGTATTTTGAAATTGACAATAATGAGGAACGTGAGTCAGTAACAGAAAAGTGTTTCGTAAGTCGTAGCCTGTGGCAAGAGCGAAAATTATAGACGAAAGTGACTTGACGCATACGAAGGAGCCGGTTCCACAGGCGACCACCACCTAGCCTTCACGTGTAGTGTGTGGTCGTCTATGGAACTGGACTCTTAGTTGGGGTGAGATACGACAATGTCACAAGGCTATTGTGGAAATCAGGCAAAAAGTGACAGTAGTTGATCAATTAAGGTAATTTTAACACAAGTGTAACTGGCTGTTTACATGTACTGCAAGATGTAACACGAAGACAACACTTCACGGTGTATCTTGCTGTTAAATGGCTGCAAGTGTGCATGTCCAACTACCGTATACACGGGAATTAGCTAAGTGCCAGCAGCAAGGAAGCGACTCGGCTCCTATTGTTCAACCAGTTGGAACCGGGGGTCCACTACCGCAGAAGCTCCAAGCAAGATGGCCGGCCTATCTAGATTCTGGCGCGTGAAGTTTTCCGGCTAAGTTTTTGGTTGCGTTTTCTGATGTTATGTAGTTAGCCGCAGCGAGCGCGATAGCGCGAGCGAGGCTCGTAATTTGGAAAAAAACTGACATCATTTTCGTGAACGGCGACCTTGATTTACCATTTGCACCAATGACGATAGTACAACCTTCCACATATACAGATCGATGGTGGATGAGCTTGGAGCCGCTGCGGTAGTGGTTCCGGAACCGGTTCCCTGCAGTAAGATTTACGTGACGTCAGTGGCGTGTACACCATAGAGTCAGACTGGCAGGTGCCATGGGCGCACCTGCGTTGGGGGCCCCTGCTCACCCATCAAATGCAAGCAAACTAAAAGTAAAGCTTTAAAACCATTCCTGAATATATTGGGTCCAGAGTTAAGAATTTTGTGTAATTTCAACGTGTATTTAAAAAATTTCTCAACTTCTGGGGGGACACTCCTCTGGTCCGCACTATTATCAATGTCCTCGGCGCAGGGCCCACCTGTATTACTGCGTGATGTATTACCTGGCAAGAACCCGCTGCTCCAGCAGGTATAAAAGCTGGAAGCAACAGAAAATCCTCAGTTGGTAATGGAGAAGCAAATTGAAATGGTTGTCTCTCCTCTAACTAATTAGGGCTGGTACAGGCTGCCACCTGGACTAGTGCCTAATAAGTGATACTCTGTGTACAGAACCCCTAGCTGTGCAGTAAGGAGTGAATTAGGCTTGAGCCATTGCCTTGAATTCAATCGCCCACTGTCATCATACAATGAGATATGGATCAGAGAAGTCCCACTCTTCTGCTCATTAGTATTTTATTGCTAAGATTGCACCACAGCGTCTTGTTGTTTCTCTTGGTACCCAGCAGCAGAATTTTCAGCTGCCAGCTGTGACAGACTGCAGCGGATAAACGGTCTGCCACCGCTTTCATTGCTCACTTGTTATTCTTAACAAGTTTTCCACAAACTAACTTCTTCAACCAATTCTGCTAGTGGGCTCAAGAATGTGGTGTCAATCCAAGAGTGTTCTGTATGTTCCATCAATCCCAATACATTTAATTGGACAGCAATTCATAATTTAGGAGACCAGTTTATTGGCCCCTGAATTAGTTTGCCTTCCACAAGGGGGTTAGAAATTCTAACAAAGTCACACGTACAGGGTTCACTATGAAGAAAATTACACAGTTTTCCTAAAGAAAATTCATTTTTGCAACGCACAAAAATGAATTTTCTTGATAGTGTTTGTGAGAACTCGAGTCACTTTAGCTATTTTGGTGTGTTCAAATATACAGTGTTCCCACCAACTTGGAAAACCTAGAAAACTCAGGAAATATAAATCTCGTTTGAAATTGAGAATTCTTGGATGTTCCACGACAATCCTGAAAAACTTTGAGCAAAGCAAACAACACTGATAATACACACACCAAGCGTAAGTGTAGTAAATGCAGGACGTTAAGCCACTGTGTTTAAAATGTTATTCATGGATATATTTCTGTGTCGAAACCTAAAGTTGATTAAATTGGGCTCTTTTGAGCTCCATAACGAGTACACTGTTAAAATGTATGAAACAAAATTCCTTCCTAAAATTATGGTAAGTAGCTGGAAGTTGAACATGAACACTCTAAAATACTCATGTAAATTTTTACCATATTTTTGTAGGAACCCTGGTGGAGTTTGTAGCTAAAGTTTGTTTTAAGAAAAATATAACGATACTAGACGAAGCCCGTGCTATGCACGAGGCCGGTCATGAATTAAGTTTACGGATTCACTTTTCCCAGCACACTTTCCCCGACATTTTTCGAGCCCGTGCCTCGTACATGTTATTGTGAGCTGTGTGTGAGTTGATCGACTGCTCCCTCCCGGGTGCACTTGCCATGCTGGCAAAGTGGAAGATTCCACTTGAAATGTGTGCGCGAGGAGGGGGAAGTGATTGTTCTGTCTTTTTTTCTTAACTGCTCAGCCGGGTCCAGCATTATTATAAGGATTCCACCTTCGAGTGACATCAATTAATGTTTTTCGTGAATTTTCGGTGAAAATAAATTTACAGTTCATCTTCCCCAGAACTCGCAGACGCCAAACACTAAAAGTCGTCGCATCACCACCCACATGGAATTTGAAACTTGTTCTGGTGAGCGTCGAAAATTCAAGTAGGACGTTACTTGATGTCATTCGAAGGTGGAACAGTGTTACATTGTACTGGCCTGAATATAAGACGGTATTTTTTTTCTAATTTGTTCCGTTAACACTGCATCTTTGTCTTATATTCGCATCCAAATCCATAACTCTGCCAAATTTTGACCGATGTTTAAGTTTGAATACACCATTTGAATAGTTTTTTCGAGGGCTATCCATTTGTGCTAATGAGAAGTCAGTAGCTCATAGTTTTTTAATTATTTAGCAAAAACTAAAATGTAACAGAAAGTAGTGGTTGCAGCGGTTAAACGTGTAACCGATAACCGTAGGAAGTTCGGTTAAACGGATTTTAATTTCCGTGTTCGAGTAAACGTAATCTATTTAAAGACCAACACAGCTGTGATGAACACGCACACGACTTGCCTTAGTTAAAGCTTGACCTTCACTCCCCCATTACCAGCGGCCAAACTCCTAAAGTAGACTCGTCCATTGTCCAAGCAGCCCCGAGTATTTCGCGCGCATACTTTCAACTGAGCTGTCAATCACGATCGTCAATTGTCATAGCTCCGTCTCTCTTTCACCACGTGCGCAAGTCAGGTAATATTTTTCCTAAAATGCCACCAAGATCAGATGTTTGGAAGCACTTTAAGAAAGTGTCTGCTGATACTATTAAATGCAAATTGTGCGGTACGATTTTAAAATATGCAAGCAGATCAACTGGATCCATGAAAAATCATCTTGCTGGAAAACACCCAACAACGCCGGCCGCTGAACAATCTATTTATTTGCTTATGCTTATTGTTGTAAAGCATACAACACGTTTTGCACTTGCTGTAACCAATTAAACCGACGATATATTAAACAATGGTCTGCGTTTATTACTAAATTGTTGCTAAAAATTCTTAAAACAATGATCTTCGTTTATTAGTAAATTTTTTTGTAAACATTGTTAGTAATCGGTTACACGGTAACCGAACGTTAAAAAAACAGGTTAAACGTTTAATGAAATAACCGGTTATTGCGACCACTAACAGAAAGGGGCCCTCGCAAATTGTTATAGTCCACAATTAAAGCAAAACTATAATGACGAACATTACGATTGTAAAGCGGCATTAGCTGAACTATTATTCTGTAATATCAACTATGTTGGTAATAGAGGCACTGGCAGAATCTTGGGTGAAAGTCGTCCGCCTTGTAATTTCGCGCCTTGTTTATTTTTGTTGAATTTATGAGCCCAAATGGCAATTCGCCTTATATTCGAGCTGCCTTACAATCTGGCCAGTACAGTACGTTTTACATTTTCTACTGTAAATGCCGGTTATCAATTTTTCAAGTAGGTCATTTGCTGTCAGTAGTAAGCCACTACTCTGCTGTTACTGAATTTCAAATTCAGGTAGAAGGGTGGAGAAAGGGTAGAAACCGTCACAGAGTAAAAGTTAAACAGAAGGGAGTCCCACCATGCACCGCGACCACTGCAAGCACTGCCCTGTGGTCAGAATAGTTGGTTGCCTGCCAAGTCATTGCCTGATAGAATTCCTCAACCGTCGGAGGTACAAATGGGACTTTAAATTTTCAAAACGCAAGTTAAAACGTAGTTTAATGATGCAAAAAAGTTATTGGTTTAAGACGAATCCAACAAATTTTCATCATGTTCTGATATTGCCACGATTTTTTGATTGAACTACAAGAAACATGAGCAACTTTAGGATGCAGTGTGGGGAAAATCAAGAGTTTTGTAATTCTTCGTACTTTTCTATTCTAGCACCGCAGAAAAGTCTTTGCAAAGTCATGTATGGGCAAGCAGAACCAGATTACGGCTCTGCACTCACTGTTTTGCAGCCTTCTACTACAGAAGATCTGAAAAGGATGTTGAACGAAGATGATCGGCTGGAAGAAATGGTGAAAGATTTACCGCAGGTGATTAATTTTCCACCCTATTATTTTTCGTAGCCTTTAAATAATTAAAATTCCATTTTATAAATACTGCACATTGACTCGCAACAGTGTGAAATGTGTGGGAGAGGGGAGGCTGTCAAAGAGATGACACATATAATTTTAATGACGCCAGCTGATATGATTTGTATGATTATTAATGATCTAATTTTATTGTATTACAGATCAGAAGTGTTGAAGTCGAAAAAGAAATGCTGATGGCCAGCAACAAAAGTTTGGCAGAGTTCAATTTATCGCGAGAGCCACGCCTTCGTCAAGCTCGACAACGACTCATAGACTCTTACCAGAAAGCTTCTGAAGACTTTCGGGATGTAGAAGGGAAAAAACAACAGCTCGGTAAGGCTCACCTTAGTAACAAGGTGAATTATAAATATGTGGGAAAGTTTTCATTCCCCTGAATTGGAAAATGAAGCAGAGAAATTATGAATATGAAATCATGATCACTAATAAAAATTTATAAAAGGAATTCATTTTCACTATGCCGTGCTAACCGGACTGTTTATTACTAACTACGGGAGTGGTGTAAAAGAGATGCCAGACTGTCTACCATACAGGGTTCTTGAAAGTGCTTGAGTTTGTTAAGAAAAAATTTAAGGCCTTGAATTCTTTGAAATTGGTAGTCCTGTCCTGGAAAGTCATTTAATTTTAATGTTTTTGTCATAATTTAAAATAATGCCCTAGCTCTGAGCAAGATAAAGACATAAATAGACATAAATGATTTGTCGATCACAATTGTAACGCTCAAATTCAAAAACAAAAATACACACTGTATTATTTTGCGAATTTTCGATAGGCCTAATAGTCCGAGTGGTGTTAATT
>JAHWFP010013934.1:59516-75578 GCA_023313725.1 Lithobius niger
CGATTGATTTCGAACATTCAAAGTAGAAGATGGTTCATTTTTTCGCTAAATGATTTGTCTTCCCTCTCCATTGACTATGGCCGAGTGAATTTCGGTCGAATGGAGCCCTGGTCACGGTTGTGACCTTAATAACGGGTTCAGTGAGTTATCTTTATGCCAGTTGAGGATGTATGTGGCCATAGCGACTAAGGCGCTATACAAGTGATCTGGGGGCGAACTGGGTAGCTGGTTCGAATCCGGATCATGCCACTCCGACGAAATGTAAGAGCATAAAGGTTGCTTACTGAACTACGTTATTTCTAGTGTATGATTTTCGCTGTTGGCTTAATTTCCAATTTTCCAAGATAAAGACAGCAGTAATGCCTGGAAAAGAGCTTACATCGTTTTACGCATCTGAATGTGGGTACTCAACGTTCTTCACACAACTCCTTTTTAAGTTCATTCAATTTTGGAGCACCGTAGGTCATCCGCGCTTAATAAATCTGCCTTTCGTCTCGTGAAGGTACCCCCATTCCACTTCGAGGTTGGATGAGTGTTGAACATTGATGAAGAACTCATTTTGAGCTTTCGCCTTCAGCTAAAAGAAGGGGTGCCCCGAGCTGAAGGGATATCACGATTAGTACCAGCCGCTTTAAGAAAAGGTAGATAGGTTACACTTCCATCCTCCTTGTAAAAAGCACGTCCAGGAATGGAATCGATTCTTCCTTCGCTATTACGGTAAAATCTAAGTCCTGTTCCCTTTGTAATCAATCTTTCGACCGTGCAGGTGTGTATCGAATACCATGCAGTAATTGTGATGCGGTTTACATAGGTGAGACAAGGAAAGGAGTATATATGTAAAACAACATATGGGTGATGTTAGAAATCAAAAACAAACGACGTCGTGAGTCACTGCATGGAGACGGGACACAAAGTTTATTGGGAAGAAATAAACACATTGCTAAAAGCCAGCAGTACTTCTGACTGCCACAAACGTCCCCTGGCTACACAGCAACACATGGGAGGGCACACCTCTTCTGAACACGCAAGGCCGTCAAACCCAAGCTTAGAATTCTTGCTGCGAGATGACTTCAAAGAACGACTCGGAGTGACGTGGCATGATTGGCATTACAGGTTTTGGAGGCAACGCGACATGCCAGGTTTTAAAACTGATCGTATATGGCAGAAAAGTTGAAAAAGACAACCACAAAAATGTAAACCAGGGTGTAGAAGAGACAGAGAGCCTGATGAAGGTAAATGAGAATGGTTTATCGAAAATTCGCAGAATGTATGGAGGTGATGTTCTTGTTTTGAAATTAAACGTTGTTTGGTTGTGGATTCAATTTTGATCCTTGATGGTGATGAGGTTGTTAGTTCGCTTCATCCGGCAATCTTCTTCAGGCTGCTTTTGTTTGTAAGTTTTTCACGCTTTGGTTAACATCGTCTGCTTTGTGATTCTCTTTTGAAATTAGCAGTACACATAGCCATCAGTATTTGTGAGGGAGCTCGTTCCATCATTGCATGAGCCTTTAGCGAAGATCTTCGTGGACAAGGTGCTGGATTGTTGGGTTAGCAGTAGCGTGGGTTTGAATGGCCAGCAATTCAATCCCTCACTGGTATCGATCTCTTGCAGAATTTGACTCAATAAGAATGGTGGTATTTGCCCAAGCAATCTGACGTCGTCCAAACGAAAATTCACCAGATACAGTTCAGGGTCCAGTTACTTTATGAGCGTTATGAGTAACTTGAATCCAATTGTGAATAGCTTTCTGTATTTTTCTCATAAGGCATTTTGCTTGAAAATTGTGCAAAAAAAACATGGAACGATCTGACGAATTTTTTAACCATTTTGATACTCCAATATACCAAATTCATTGTCTCGAGGAGATCTTTCTGCTAGTGTAAATTAAAAGCCATTCGCACAAACAAGGTATAGCCTTAAAACTGAAAAACCATTTGCACACATTAACCCACACAGATTGTTAAGCAGCGTGTTATTTGTTATTACCCTAACAAGACAAAAAGATTTCAAAGGAAAGGATATTTACTGTTCCAATATCCTGGCAAATTTTCGACAGTATAGTTTTTCTGGAGTTGGAGGGCCTTAGAACGACTGTCTTCGTCAGGCTACCACATCACCGCTCACTTAATTGTGATTGTTCGTCAGACGAACAATCACGACGAAGAGCCTTGATGTGGTAGCCTGATGAAGACCGTCTGAGCCCCTCCAACTCCAGAAAAACCAGACTGTCGAACGATCACAACGAAGTGAGCAGTGATGTGGTTGCCTGACGAAGACAGTCATTCTGATCCCCTCCAACTCCAGAAAAACCAGCCTGTCGAAAATTTGCAAGGATATTGGAACGGTAAATATTTCCTTTGAAATCTAAGAATACAAGACGTAAATATGGACTCAAATTTTCAAAGTAAAGTGATGTGACATTTTTAAGTCAAAAAGAAACTTACACACGAACTATGTTCAATAAATACTCGAACTCGACTAAATACTCAACTCGGCTCGACTCAAAATTATTTTGCTTGCACATCCCTAACAGTAGACTAAAGAACAGTTTTTGTAAGTTTGCAATTTTACCAAGGTAAATTATAACGATACTTTCTGTTAGTTTTTCGCATTTCATTACGTTTTAACAAAGATACGTTGTAATGAAGTAATAATGGTAATCCCTTGAGTTCGTTATAACTAGTTTTAACCGTATCATATCAAGAAAACCCTCTTTAATTAAGTGTCTGTTATTGCAGATGAATTAGCTCGGCAAACTTCTCTTGACACAACCTTAGCAATTCTTCAAGCATCAGCAGCACATACAGAAGAAGAGACGGAGGTGAGTGAAGTGTTAAAATGATGATAGGTAATAGCCCTTGTACATAAAATTGAGGGTTTTCTTATTATGGATGACTACCTTTCAGGCAACAGCAGAAAAATTTTTAGAAGGCAACTTGGACGTGGAGATGTTTTTAGAAGAATTTCTGCCTCAACGCAAGTTGGCACATTTACGTCGAGTCAAAGTTGATAAACTATCTGAATTGATTCAAAGAAGCCAAAATCAGCAGCAACAGCCGCCATTGCCACCACACAGTAATCATAGCTGGAATGCGGGTGGGTTGTATGGTGGACAGTCGACCATACGGATGCCCATACCTACGCCGTATGGTCAAGGCATGTAAATAACAATCATAGATCGCAAAGAATAGAAGACTTTACCATTCTTTTATAAGTATTAAATAACTAATATAAGTATTTTGTAAAAAGTAAAGCGCCGTGTAATTATCAATAGTTTAGTAAATTATGTTAATGCAGCAGTGAATTTACTTGGTTGCAGGTTTTTGATTTGTTTTGAACTGATCAAAATCCATAAAAACCATCAGGTAATGATATCGTGATTTTTTGGTAATATACAGTGAAAGAAAGAGAGAGTTGAAATTTATCGGTTAAGTCCATTAGTGATTATTTAAACCCATTCATAACAGGCTTTTACCATCGGTACCAGTTGTGTAATTAATCATCACCAGGAGTGCCATAAAGGATATCCGATAAAGATCGACTGAGTGTCCATGATAATGATACTGTATGTTCCATCTCTCATTCTTGACTAACCCACATAAAGAAGCTGTATGAATTTTAATCTAATAAATATAGTTTAAACTCCATTATAATGATCCCTCGTAACGTTCTATTTCGAAAGGACCTCGTTATCAAGAGGTTTCAGTGTAGGTGTGATAAATGGCAACTCCGCGTGCAACAGCGTTCCACGACCATGATGTTTGAATACACCATTTTGAAAGTTTTTCGCCAGCTTTCTGATAGTTCAAACCACAAGTTCCTAGCTCTAACCGTTCAGAAGTTATAAAGAAATTGTAAAAGTCTAGATTTCTTTATGTTTAAACAAGAGTTTCTATATCTGTGGTCTGGTCTAGTCTTACTAATGTATGTGAACATTCCAGCATTTGTTAAGAAACTTTTACTTTGATAAATATATGAATCAGTTCATCTGAAAAATTGTGGTTCGATACAGTCTTACTTATTAAATAACTTCCATACTAAATCAGACATATAATATTTTATTATTTTATAATTTTTTTTACTTGAAAATGAAAATGTATAGGCCAATTAATTATATCAGCTAATATGCGATATCACTGATGATTTTTTTTTTTTTGGGGGGGGGGGGACTGCATAAAACATTTCATTGGCTATTTTTTTTTGTAAAATTTTGCCATTTTCAAACCTTGTGTGGCAATTATGACTTGACTGGAAGCTAGGCTGCAACAAATTTGATTGGGTGTGTAATATGGCCTAATACTTCTTGAAAAATATGGAGGAAAAACATTGATGTGTGCAAATGGATGCATAACTTGTCATATTAGCAATGAGCACTTTGAAGGGTAATTTACTAGGTAAAGATTACTACTTGTGGTACACCCTTTTGTTTTGCTGACGGACATGAGATGAGCATTTGGTTAGTGTCTATTGAAATTGATTTCACAATATGACCAATGGTTGTGTTTAAACCATATAAACGTAAGAATGTCATTCATAAGCAAAGCACCGTTTGGTTATTTTTGGAAGTTGGTACAGAAGTGTGTTGTGCAAAATGTAAGACTTCCCCTTCCCACCCCCACTCCCCCACCACCCAAAAAAACACACCTAATTTGGGTCATACTGAATCAAAACAAGTTCAGTTAATACGCCACTTGTATAAAAGCTTGTTTAATTTTACAAACTAAAGTTATTGAACTGCTGTTAAGTTGTAATATACTTATTACCCTGCGTATTGTCGTTTATATTATTGTAACCAGTTCATTTGTTGCCATATGGTAGGTTTTAAACAGGATGAAAATTTAAGTTAGATCAGTGTGTGAAAAAGACTTACTTATATGATTGCTCAAAGCAAACAACAAGAGTTGACAATTTCATACAAAGTATCGTTCATGTTCTTTTGATGCAACCTTTGGTTATTACGTTTTAAATGACCTACATTTCTTTAAGAATTGAAACTGAATCTTTGTGTGAATGCGCTATCTCAGATTTGTGTGCTTTTGGATCCTAACTCTTGTTGAGACATACAAAATTATACATTGTGTATTGATTTATACTGGAATCATGGAAAGCAATGTTGACAGAAGCTTCTGTATGAATGAAGTTACTATTAAGCGTAAACGAAGGAGTCGTAAACTTTTACTCTTGCTACAATGGATGCCATGTTGGGCGCTTACCTAGCCGTAAGCTATTGTATTAATGTACAGTGTTTGTTACTCAGTCAACTATTTGATCAGATTTACTGTTCATTAAGTGTATGTTGTAAAAAAAAAAATACTTTATTTAGTTGTCGATAAGTTTAAATATTGGAAAATAAATTTGGTATTTGATCACTTACCTTGCTGTTTCCCTGTACTCTGCTGTATTGTACAAGAGTATGTGTGATAAGTGTGTGAAACAGCCAGTTTGTCGTTTCGGTAGTTGCCTTGCCATGGCGTCGACAACCTGGGAAACATTGCTAGGGATAAAATGTCCAATTCAATTTACACTGATTTTCCAAAAAGTCTGATATTTGATCACCACAATATCCAGCGAATTTTCAACAGCTTTAGCAAGTTGATGGTATAACTGCTGCTCCTCTGTCTCTTCATCAGCCACTAAGTTTTATTCCCCTCTCTGTTCACTACTACATCGTCGTTTTTTGTTTTGAAAATCGGCGCCTGTCGTGGCCTCCAGTATTTGTGATGTCGCTCCAATGCCTTTCAAGTTGCGTACTAACCTCCTTGCTGACTAAATGGCTAATGGTGGGATTCAATGGCCCTTGCAAATTCATTAAATTCCTTCTGGTGTACTCCAGAATAGCTAGGAACTCCAGTTCCCGTAGATGTACATCACTCCGTGTGTTAGAAATTAGTAGTGTCTGTGTATTTCTCCATTCAATCAGACTTTTAGTCTCCATGCAGTGGGTGGCAATGCTGTTGGTTACTACTTTGTTACGTGTGTTGGCATGGTGTTGTCTTACTCTCGTATGGCTTCTTATTTATAACCTTGACAAAATCTTATTCCTCGTGAGATGTGCCCGTAAGGTGACTTGAGTCTTGAGCATTTACGGGCCATCAAATCCAAATGTTGACCACCTAGTAGGAAAAGATAAAAAAAATAGGTTTAATGACAAGTGGAATGGGAGCGAGAAGGAACGGCCCACCGAATACGGAGGCCTATTACGACCACCGGTAAATTTACATTCAAACTCAGAATCTGTGCAGATAGAGTAGTCAAATATTAACTAAACTTTGTGGTACTGTAGTCTGGAGTGTAAAAATATGTGATAGCAGGAAAAATTGAACATAGCCTGCCCCTCGCCCACAGAGTGGGCTCACTTCACCTGCTCCTGGTGATACTGAAGTAATGTTGAACATGTATTACCAGTTACCGCTACCGGGTACCGCTACTATTTATTGTACATAGAAAGTTACAAACGGGCCTCTCCATTTGAATGCATTATGCTGACAGCCCAAACATTTTGCTTTTATTAATTTTGTATTTATTTTTTAATTTTCAGGTTTTTTTCTGTAATTGTTTGCGTAACCTTACATTTTCTAGTAGCTCTTGGACCGTAGCAAGTCTTAATAGGATAAATGTCCGAGGAAAACAATTTATTATTTGTGAAAGATAAAGAAGCCGCACCACAAAATCAAAACAATTAGGAACAAAAGTAGGAAGTGCTGCCAGAAAAAGTAGGAAATGATGGGCAAAATTTCTGCCAAAAAGTAGGAAAAGACAGGAATTTTTTACAACAAAAAACTTAATCTGGAATTATTTTGGGATAAGTTTAATCCAGCCAAAATCAAAACTGGTGTAACAGAAGCTGCCAAGATTTCAAAAAGGCTCAGCCTTTGAAAGTAGCGATATCATTCAACCAAGGAAAGGCTCCCAAGTTAATCACGCCCTAACACGAACTAGCTAATGTTTGGGGTTGGTATAATGTAGAAAACTCGGTAATAAATAGTCATATTTGGTTGGGGTTCTGTGTTTTTGACGGTCAATGTAAGATGTTACACTAGCTCAGCCTGCCACGGCTTTTCCCAAACTAACCATAAATTAATGTGATGGATGGTGATAAAATGACTAACAAGGATGTGATGACGTAAATTAGGAGGACTGGAACAAATGAGGAGGAATAATATTAATAAATTTCTAGTTAGTTGGCCAAAGGCTACTTACAGTGTTGGAACTGAGGCCTTGGGATACATTGTTGCGAATACCTATCACTAACAATAAGATGGGAAGGCAATGTGCGATTAACTTGGCTAATAGGGATATCCTTGGTGGACCTTTCCTGGTTGCGTGATATCACTACCTTCAAAAGCCGACCTTTTTTGGAAACTTGGTGGCTTCTCTTAAGCTGGTTTTGGATGGATATTACAACTTTCTAATACTGTGGCCTTACAAATGGTCTCTCAATCTTGGCATCTCTACCTTTTTTTTTCCCTGGAGGAATTTTATGCTTATAAATTATTAAATTTTCACATTGATAATTTTCACATTTGCCATTTCCCCAATTTCCCTTAAGTTCACCGTTATACTAAAACATCAGACCACAAAGCATTTTGTTTCGGGATTATTAACATAAACCTGGTGCTCGTGGACGGTTGTATTGTTGCTTAAACATTATCTAACTTGTACCTTTTATTCTTCCGCAGTCAAGCCGGGATGAAATTGTGAATATTAATATATAATGTAACCTTGGTTTAGTTCTGGTTGAGCACACAGCTGATGGTGGCATCACCACTGGAGGGAGCTAGAGGCTCATGGGACTTACTGTGGATCCACCCATGAACCACTCTGGAATGCCCTGTGTATAAAAGGGATGCACCAACGGTTGATCCTTACTGTGGGAGTTGGTGCCTAGCCAGCAGGAACTAGGCCCCCTCTGAACCACTATTAACGACCATCAGAACCAACTCTGAATAAACCATCAGAGTACAACTTCAAATCGTCTATTCACCTTATGGGCTCTGGCCGGCATTGCAACACGGCTACATTTTGTCCATCACATGGTTTTGTGTACACTCGGTGGTAAGCCGTGTTATCCACCTGAACCACTTAAAAGAATATTTTCCCATTCCTGTTACGACTAAGCAGCAGCTGGTACGCTCTACTGAAAGAGGTCAGATGTGTCTTTTAGGTGTTTTTAAACATCGCCTGTCCCTGTGCTAAACCACGGGAGAGTTGATGGCTTTCACGGTTTTTTTTCCCATCTGGGCGTTTGCCGTGCATGGATTCCTTCTACTTATACTTACACAAGTGATGATGTGCTTCTACTCCCTGTTAGTTATCAAAAGATTTTAGCAATGAATACTCCTTTGAGACCAAAGGCTGTCTTTCTGTTTGGCCTCGACACGGCCCGTTCGACTTTCCATCGTGTAATTACTTGATTTCAAATTTCTATTGTGTTTTTGTTACACTGAGTGAAAGGCGAAGACAAGCGTCCCAGCAGCAGGAATTGGAAAAGCGCTTTTACGTGTGCGTGTTAAACATAGCCTCTTAAACGGTCATCTACGTTGGTAAGGCTTCAGCTTATGGTCGTAAAGGTCAATTGTTTCATTGCCAGCTAAGGCAGTCTGACGTTTAAAATCAATGAAAATAAGTGCAGTAAAAGGTGCACTCAGTGCTGCAACTAGCCTTTTTTCAGAGAGGGGTGTAAAGGTAAGAGTAGGGTCCCCAAAGACTAAACAATTTTGGGCTCATGGTTGTAGCCTATTTTATAGTAGTTTTATGTGAAAATGTGTGCACCTTCTTTTAATTTAAGGCCTTCTTGTCTAGTGGGCTTGGGTGCTTTGCACCCCCTTAGTTGCGGCACTGGACACACTTGTGCTCAAAACATTTTAAGGCTGCATCATAACATTTTTTTTTCAAAATAATACGTCTTAATACAGTAAAACCTCGTTAACTCAAACTCGCTCAAGTCAAACTATTTTGTTCTATTTGGTTGACTGATAATCTTAGTGTAACAAAACAGTGTGCTACGGCTGGTGCTACGGCCTTTAAAGTCATCGGTTTGGGCTGGCGTAGCTTTCCAAAACTAGATGTCGATTCTTTTTGCCTTCTGTACAAAAGTGTTATCGTGGAATATGCAAACATGAGCTGGCTTCCATGGTTGCAGAGGGATGTCGAAGTACTGGAAAAGGTTCAACGGCGAGCGACCAAAAGACTCGCCAAGTACAACGCACTAAGTTACCCTGAACGCTGCAAGAGGCTCAACTTAACTAGTTTGGCTAACCGAAGGAAGCGTGGAGCCATTGTTGAGAGTTTTAAGCTTTTTCCAGAGGCAAAGAAGAGAATCTTTATCAGCGATGGACTGAATCCAGAACCAGAGGACACCCCTTCAAAGTTAGAAAACCCTCTGTGCGTTTAGAAGTGAGAAGAAACTTTTTCTCTGTGGCTACCATTAACGATTGGAATGGACTTCCTGCGAGTATTTTTACTAACTGCAACACAGTGAACACTTTCAAGAGCCACCTTGATCTCACTGTATTTAAGCCTTAATTCTTTTGTGTTAATCCAGCAACAAGCTTCTAGCTTTTGCTGAATATTTGTTTATAATTAATAAACCAAAACGGAACGTTAAATGTTTAGAGTAAGGATCTAAAAGTCAAAACCTAGAAGGAACACGGACAAGCTTTGACAGTCAGGGTTTAGGTGTACAATTTGTCAGTAAGAGGCTGGAAAGCATTAGACCCTTACTACCCGGTGGTTAGATTAGTTCTAGTCTCTTCAGACTGAACGTGTGTATGAACGGTTGTAGCAGGTTTTCTTTGTTCTTAGAATATTGTTTGGAACTTTAATAACACAATTTTCTTGTGAAATTTGGCATTTTGTCTTTTGATGCTTTAGAGTTTTTATTATATTTCGTAGAGTTATGGTAGAGAATTACCATAATGCTGTCTGCTACGAATATGCTGGCATGTTACTAAATTGAAAAATAATTTTCAACGTAAAGCAAAGCAGGAAACGTATAACCCTACTACCACTTGATCATCACATGGGTCATTGTAGGATGATTTCCAGTTTTTCGTGAAAATGTATTTATTGCTGACCACTGGGTAGTAAGGGTCTAATGCTTTCCAGCCTCTTACTGACAAATTTTACACCTAAACCCTGACTGTCAAAGCTTGTCCGTGTTCCTTCTAGGTTTTGACTTTTAGATCCTTACTCTAAACATTTAACGTTCCGTTTTGGTTTATTAATTCGTGTTACTTTTAGAATTGCAGCTAAACTGTAAAACAGTGCAGTTGACGGTCAAAGCTGATAGTTTAACACAAGAGACCCTAGGCTGACCCTTACTAATCTGGCTATCGCCAATGGTAACAATAGAAACAAATCCTTTAATCTTCAGTCTATGTCTCGCAGCTGGAGTTTGCTAATTGGTATTGTTGCATAATAACAATGTTTAAAACAATGTAAAACAATCAAACTGGTGGTTTAGAGCTCCGTAACCCCTGAACCACTTGACCAATTAGAAAAGGCCTTATGAAAAGGGCACATCTACAGAGCAATACTTGTAAAATGAGCTGAGAACCAGCTTTATAGGACAAATGGTTTGACCTGTAGAGAGGACAGACGAAAGTATCCCCAGAACAACAACAACAAGAAGAAGCTGAACAAGAAGTTGTCTATTTGGCCCCTGTCTGCATCTCGGGTTTGGCTGGACCGAATTTCACACTTTTTGGACTGCAGACAGGCCTTTACTAGTCAAAGCTAGATTCCAAATTTGGTTTAAATATGTTTTTTTTTTGACGGAGTTATAAGCACTCAAAGTTGAGAGTTTAACACAGAGGTCCTAGGTCGACCCTTACTAACACTGGCTATCGCCAGTGTTAATAACAATAATACAAAATTAACCTTTATCTCAAACAAATATCGGTTAACTCAAATGCCAGATGGTAATTTTACTGCTTCAAACCATGCATTCTGTGTTGCTTTTGTACCTGAAAAAGTATTTCTGCTGTTTTTACTGAGGAATTAGTAGCACAGTAGTAGTACATTTCACATATTAAACCAATCTGCACTTATCAAACATTGGATGTAAAGATGTACTCGGTATTCCCCAGGCCAACAGCCTGTCTTGTGTTTTAATGCGTTTCATTTTAACTCAAACTCCGCTTACGGTAACTCAAACTGCAATGCCAGTCTCGCTCGAGTTCGAGTTAATGAGGTTTTACTGTACATCGTATAAAATTGCACACACACAAAACAAACTAGTAATGTAGATAATTTAGTGTGGAACGAGCATCAACATTTTTGTGAAGTTGACCTGGAATGTTTTTGCCTGTCGTGTACAAACCTTTATAAGAATGATTCCCAAAGCATCAACAATACATAGACTTTTATCTCATGAACTCCTACATAAAATTAAATTGTTACAACAATCAGTGACACACCAACAGACCAGCTCTCGGGTGTCAACACAACTATGGTGTCAAAATCCTTCAGGATAAACAAAGAGTAAAAGGGGAAAAAGGAACAAATCCAAGCTGACAATTCAACTTAATGGCACAATCTCTGATATTGATGAAATACTACACGTTCTTTTTTTACAACCTTTGATTTGTTATTTGACAATGCTCTTGCTGCTTAAGTTTGCATTAAACTTATTCTATTTATTGAGTACTGTATGTATTTTTATTTTTACCAAGGCTGCTAACATTCATTTTTTGTTCAGCAACTTGTAAGCAAGTTGTAAACAAAAAAAAAATTACAAGAAAAAAGCAGTTGAAGGCCATGAAAAAAACATTAGTTTTTAGGTGCTTGCTGATTTTACCGGTATTGGGAGTATTTTTTTTGATAATTTCGCTAAAATGGGATTTTGCCGATCCAATATATACACCTACATCTTACGTAAAAAATTAAGCTCATGATTTACTGACAAATGACTTCATGGGGATATGCTTGAAATGTGCGTACGGACGAGGGCTACCCTCACAACAAGTTTCATCAAGTTTACACGGCCAGTTTTTGAGTCCCGACCGTTTGACCTGCTGTGGGACTTAGCCATTTTTTCGAAGTGGCGTCGCAGGGTTTTTTTTTCGAATAAACTCAATTGCACCAAATCACAAAAATTACCTTGAAAGTCATGAAGATTCTCCAAATAATCCTGTGGAGAATACAACAAAATGCAAGTTTATCTCAAACGGTAAAAAAGTTATCCAATTTTTTAGTCCTGTAGCAAAAGCAAGACCGCTGCAGACAAATTCCCCAAATTTCCACCGTTTTGTCAGTTTTTTAGAAGAAAAAAAGTAAATGAATGGGTTAAGCAATTGAGAACTTATATAAAATAGTAAAAACTAGTAAACTTGTGACAACAGTTTGGCTGCGCAGTATTTTTTCCTATACAGTCGGACATTGGCACAAATTACCACTGGTACGATCCTACCTTAACGAAAGCAAAGTCACATCTTGGATATACCAATATCAGAAGTGTTTTGCCATAAGTTACCGATATGCCATAAATAACAATAAATCACTACGAAAGTAAATACCAGCCAATGAGCACAGTGGCTTACGTTGCAATGCGAGGAGTAAGGCATTTTTAATCTACAAACGGAATAAAGTTTCGCCTGCATGTAACATGTACAACAACAGAAAGTTTAGCCGCCACAATTTACCAAGGATTGACTATAGGTAAGGATAAAATCCCTATGCGTGAATTTCTATCTAGTGTCAAGAAAAATGTATAACCCTTTCGCACCAACAGACGTCTCTTCACCATACCACCAAGCAGAAGTAAAACCCGGGGACAATTTGAGCAAGTGCAACCCAGTGGTCAGAGTGGTCGGCTGCCAGCAAGTGAACACTGTATCGAATCCCGTGACTGACTAAGGTACATACGGAACTTAAAAAGATAAAACTATTGATACGAGTAAGATACACATTTTGCTTGGGAGACCACCTTTGAAAATACATAAAGACATTCTACTGCAAGAGTTCAGATAATCGAAACACCAAAATAAAGAATGTAAACAAACGGACTGATGTGAGTCAAAGCAATAGTAAAATTTCAAAATAGAGCCTGACAAAGACAGTTGGGACACGTATATCCTCCTCCACACAAACTGTCGAAAATTTGCGGAGGTTGTGCTTCTCCAGGGCTCGAAATGTCCAGAAAAAAGTGTGCAGCACAATAGCGATGCAAAATAAAAATCTGCTTAGCAATCGTAAAATAATGGTTAGCAGTTTTCAGGAAGCATAATTATTTTTCTTGGCAAAAGGCCGTTTTCTTTTTAATTGATGGTTCAGCTAGAACAAGAGAAGGTGATTGTGTGACGTATAAATTCCATCATTTTTTTTTTAATACCTAAATATTCTGATGCTGTATTTTACAATTGTGTATCGTTCAATTTCATTCTTTGCACGTGGTATAAAAATAACGTAACTTCTGTAGGGATTGGAATTAAGAATTTTACGCAACACAATGAACGTTCTATTGTAAATGGGCTAGGCCTACTGCAAAAGGATATTTTTACGTAGTTCTAAAGTTCTTTCGCCATGATATTCCGTCGCTAAACTGCTACGCATTTCAATTTTGTATCGCTAATGTCAAAAATTGTGGTGCAAACTGCGATGCGGTACCACTCATTTCGAGCCATGTTCTTTATTTTGGTGCTTCGGCACCATGTTTAAGACCTCATGTTCGGTTCTGGAAGGAAAATTCTCCCAAAACGAAGTAGCGTAAAATGTTGTATACAGCTGATACTAATTCTTCGGGCATTCCTCCACCCAGGTTCCGAGATATTTATCGGCCTATCCAGATTTCCTTTTGCACCAAGACCTTAAAAAAAAGATTGGCTGCCACAATTGAAATAAAAACTAGGGCCGGTCGGAAATTGCCCTTTTTTTTTTTTTTTTTTTTTTTTTTACTTATTTTTGGTTTTTACACGAGTCAGTAGCCTACACATTTTTGAATTCTTGAAAAGTTGGCAAAAAAAGAAAGAACCCATGTCGTGCATTTATTTTTATTTTTAAGCAGAAGTTTCTGTACATGCACAAAATAGGCCTAAAGGGGAAACGAAAAGTCAGGGCAGGTTGGTTGGGTTACGGTAACCAAACCTTATGCTTTTTATCGGCACAATGGGGATAATACAGCATTAACATGTACTGTGATAAGTGGTAAGTGTATGGAATTCACTCCTTCCTCACTGCTTATACAAGTCCAAAACTGCCAAGGATCGTAAATTCCCCAAATTCCTTTTTAAGGATAACGGCACGACAAACTGATTGCGTATTCTGGCAGACCCTACAGTTTGCTGCACTTGCCAACTATTAACAAATGGGATCACAGCGCTTCACAGAATCTTGTTTAAGTGGGCTTCGGTATGAGTAAACCATTTAGCCTTCCTATATTTTGCCCCTCAGAATACAATTAGGTCTACCTAAATTACATTAACACAGCACTACTTTGTGGCAGTTGGCGGAAATACCCAACCAACCAACAAAATTACAGCAACAGTCACAATTCCAAAGAGCAATAAATATTCTAAATTAGTAATAAATTCTCCCGCCCTCTTGGCTTCTACTTTCTTTCCAGAGCGTTCTTTCGCCGTTTTTAATCCAATACGCTGTTTCTCGTGAAGTGCTTTCGTCCATTGGTCCACGTCGTAGACGTTTGGTGTGTCGTCGACTTCGGGTACGTTGGACCGTTGACTGCGGCTTCGATAAAACGCTTCATGCTCAATCGGTGGACCCTCTTCTACTTTTACCTTATGCCTCACATATTCGGCCGTCAAAAAACCCTTGTCGTACATCTTACGCAGCTTGTAGTTGCCAAGTATCTCGTAAGCTGTTGAAACTGCGTGAAACTTTGCAGCAGCTTCTTCGCTGCCCTTGTTTCGGTCTGGGTGATAGACCTTAGACAGCTTGTAATAGGCACTTTTGATTTCTTCATTTGTAGCAGCTTTACCCACTCCCAGTACTGCATAGTAGTCTATTTGGGTAGCAGACGATCGTGATGAAAAGTTAACTTTAAAAGTTAAAATACACGATTGAAAAGTGAGAGAGTTTTTTAACAATGTCTGCTTCGTACCTTTTAACAATTTTAAGACACTTAAATGATCATGTCGAGGGTAGAGACACGATTTTAAGCCTAGTCCATCGAATGTTCGTGTTATTTGATTTGCATTACACATTTTTACAGAGTATGATCTGCAGGCGACCCTTGCAATATTTTGAGGGCTCCTACTAAAAATTCCCGTACTCTGACGCAATATACTCATACTTGCGTTAGGGATGGAGTTTTTCATTTCGGTACAAACGATTCCCAGCCGTGTCAATGGAGTAATTTTCTTCATATTTAGTTAGTTCATGAGAATAGTTCAAAAAAAGCTATCTGCTTTCCTCACAACCGGCGTACCAGCCGCCATGTTTTTAACGCAGACGACTATTTCCGCTTTATCTGTGCGTTAAGGCCAAATGTGATAAAGGCTTACGAATAGTATCGCGGTTCAGCAATTCTATCTCAGCTGGCCTATTCATTTGAAGCTTTTGCGCTCTAATGCTTTCAATAATTTTGCTGCACAAATGGTAACATTAAAAGGTTAAATCTGCACAATAGCTGTATTAGTTTTCCTAAAATGGCACCCGAAAGTAGATTTAGAACACAATTAGTCTTCAAGGAAAATTGGAAATTAAGATGTGGCCATAGCGATTAAGGCGCTGTGCAAGTGATCTGGGTGCGAACTGGGTAGCCGATTCGAATCCGAGTCGTGCCACTCCGACGAAACGTAAGTGTATAAAGATGGCTTACTGAACTACGTTATTTCTAGTGTATGATTTTCGCTGTTGGCTAATTTCCAATTTTCCTTAATACTATTTCCAGCTATTTATGTCTATTTATTTCTACAATTAGTCATCGGCGCTAGCCCCAATTGAAAGTCTGCAGAATCTGGCAACATCTAGGACTTTCTAGTACTAAGAGTGATTCTAGTCTGGGCGTGATTATTCAGGAAACAATTGGTACGTTTTCGTGCACCTGGGAGCAAGATGATGATGCTATTGATTCCACTTTTTACTCGGGAGGAGGGGGGGGG
>JAHWFP010013934.1:75588-88550 GCA_023313725.1 Lithobius niger
GCTCCCCAAGCTGCACACATGCCAAACAAGACGGAGGGGTTAGAGGTCTTGTCCCTCTCCCCATCCAACGGTACCTTCCTAAACGACCAAACGCACCACTGTTGGTGACAGTTTGGCTCATTCCTTACTGCAGCTTGATTGACGTCACCATCGTCAGCGATGAATCTGTTTCTAGCAAGACTGTTACCTCGCGCATGCTCATACCTCCACCCCAGCAAACCACCTCCCCGAGATGGTTCGCAATTTGGCATTGCTCTCGCCTGGTCACATATATCCTGGTCAAATCCATTAGCCAGGTCTGGTTGCGGTGAAGGTGTGATGTATCGCATACTCTGCTGAGCTTGTTGAGGTGTGTTGTAGTTTAGGAAGGTACTGAACGGCTGATGCGACATACTGCGCATGCGTGACGTCAAGTTTGGTCCCAAACTGTCTCTAACAGTGGTGCGTTCTGTTCGCTCTGTTCAGTGCTTTAGGAAGGTACTGTATGACTCACAAAACGCCAGACCATGGATGCTGGAATTCTCTCTGGTATACTTAACCACCTGTGCTATGTTGATGCCCTTGCTCTTCTCTGCCCCTCAGCTAAAGGCTTACAACTTTTGATAGACTGTTGTGTCAATGTGGGAACATCCCTAGATGTCAAATTCAACACTACCAAATCTGTCAGCTTTTTCTTCACTGTATGCAGTGGCTTACTGAGAAATCTGGAGCCCCCTACAGTTGCTTTAAATGGAAATCCTTCAGTGTATGTTCAGCAAGTGAAATACCTAGGCACGGTAATTTCGCTGGACCTAAGAGATGACAACGATATTCTCAAGCAGCGAAGAAAAACCTGTATTAGGGCAAAAACCATTTGTAGGGGTTTTTGTGATTGCAGCCAGAAAGTTGTGGCCACTGATACACTGCTTATATGCCACAGATCTACGACATGCATCTCTGGACAAACGGTTCAACCCAGTGCCTGAACAGCCTCAGACTGCAGAAATGGCCTACGTTTCCTGTTTGGTTCACCCACCTACAGCAATGCCAGTATGTCATTTGCAACCTTGGGTGGCCTTAGTTTTGGGGAAGTTCATTGACGGAGGATGTATGACATCCTGAGCAGACTGTACTCTTCGGACAATCCTTTTGTGAGGGCAGTTGTGGACTCAAATTTCCCTACTCTCAGGGATATCATGTCCTCTGCGTGGGGAATGCTTCAGTCAAAAGCAAATTATGTTGTTGTCTGGTTTTATATACTTTTGCTTCAGTGGAGGCCGTGAAAGTGGTTCCTGTTTTTGTTCTTGTCTAGTTTTGTTTTACTTTGGTGTTTGATTGTATTTGTTATGTTTCTAATATGGACCCTTGTTAGTCTGAAATAAAATTAAAGTAATAAGTTAGTTATTACTTTAATTTAAGTCAGCCAAAGTCAGCAAAAGTCACCACAGGAGTCCTAAACCCTTCCCCTCACTACCTCTTCTTCCCCACGTAAACCCCAACCCCGTATCCAAAATCATCCTTTGCAACCCATGCAGGTACGCCAGAAACAGCAGAGAGGAGAGCGTGCTCCCTGTCTAAGACCCCCCCTACTTTCCACCCAATCCGAATGCCAAACCGCTTTGTGGTGGAGATGACTTTTTATTGGGATTCATGCATGATCTAGCATGTGCATCAGCTGGTCACAGTTGTAACAGCGCAGCGTCATCAACCGCCCGAAGAGTAGAGGTAGGAGGGTGAATGGACGGAACAGACTGTACGTGAACGGTCTGTGCCATGGGTTTGGCAGTATGTCCGTCGCCCAAATAAGATGGTCCGGTAATTGGCTCATGAAGTGACGGAGACAGGCGTTTTATCTTCAGCATGAATCGGAACAGATGACCCGTCTTCGTAAAGAGGAACATCAAGGTACGTGTCTTCTAGTTCTAGATCGTGCAAATGGTGTATTCGTCCTTCTGTATCTAGATATTATTATTATCTATTGTGTTTGTACCTTTTGTACAGGTGGTGCTTTAAGCCATCTGTACATGACGACGATATGTTTATTTGCCAGATAACAGCAAAAGGATACAGGTGGGGTTTCATTAAACCACTTAATACCTGCCCACGAATTAGTATGCAAGGTCATGCTAATTACACAATAGTAGATATATAGAGTGATCTTGTTGGCAGTTAAATTATAATAAAGATAATAAATCACATTCACAGGATGGCTTAAAGCACCACCTGTACAAACACAATAGGCAATGGCATGAGGCTCCACTCTGAAAAGAGTTTTGTTATGCATATTACCCTTGATATGGGGCATAAAAACATGAATAATCCTTATCATCTGGCCCATTCAAGACTCAAGGCTACCGACCAAATCCAGGATCTGGGCGTTATTATGGAGTCTGATCTGTCTGTAAGCAAGCAATGTGCTGCTGCTGCTGCTAAGGCCAAGCGAATGGCTGGCTTCCAGACATCTACCCAGGCTTTCTCCTGAAAACTTTGCTTGAGTACATAAGGTTCTCATCCGGCCATTTGTGGAGTTCTCCAGCGCAGCATGGGATCCCTGGTTAGAGCGAGACATTCAGTTGTTGGAGAGCGCGCAGAGACTTGCTTCGCATGTACTCAAGAAGGACAAGGTGGGCTACGAGGAGCGGTTAAGGCTGTCCAGGCTGCCAACTCTGGAACAGAGACGAATGAGAGGCATGCTTATTGAGTGCTCAAAATTCTCAAGAGACATTACAAACTGGACCTAAACGAGTTCTTTACGATGGCCACCACCACTAACTTAAGAGGGAACTCCCTCAAGTTACACAAGCCACACAGTAGACTTAATGCAAGGAAGTATTTTTTCTCTTTTGTTGTAATCGATGAGTGAAACAATCTTCCAGATGACCTGTGTAGGGCCAGCTCAACTAACTGCTTCAAGGCAATGTTGGACAGGCACATGGCGCAGCATTAACTCCCCCACGGGGCATGGCTACAAGTCATGGACTTAACCGTATTATAAACTAATACTAATAGCTAGAATGGACAGTGCAGTGCACTTAATGTGTAGCGCAACTCACATACACTACAGAATTCCTGACGGTGCGTAGTGTCCATCCGGAAACAAATGAGGACAGATGATTAACTTGTTGAGTAGTTTCAAACTGAACATCAACCTGCTTCCTCCATTCTTTTTCGGAACCAGAGAAATATGGCTCTAACTTCCAGGTGCACGTGTGGGTCCTTGCTCTCTTGGATGGGATTTTCTTAAGAAGGTCATCACTTCCTTCTTCAGTTCTGCTGAAGTCTTCTTTTATGGAGGCAGTTTGTAAAATCTGCAGCTTCTTGGAGAACATTGGTTTGCAACCGAGCTCACTTCCAAGATCTTGCTCCATTCCTTTGCATAAGTGGCCACCAACTGAAGAATAATTAGAAAACTTGTGGTGGCCCAACAGGCACCATCAATCTTACCTTTGCCTTTAGACGCAGGGATTTTGTCCTTCTTGGATTGGACTTGTTGTTGCTATAGTCTCATAGTTCAGTGGAGTTTGATCCTATTCCACAGCCTTTGCCACGATTGGTATTTCGTAAAGGCTGTACGTCGTGTAGAAACGCCTCCCATTTTTCTGCGTTTGGGTACTGTTTGAATTTTGAAGCTCCAGGTGGCGCCAATATTTTTTCTCTGAATTGCAATCTTTAGCATTTCTCCACAAAACAGTGTTTTAGCTTCATGAAATGGTAATGCTCTTGGATCGTGGTTTCATGAAGGAATGGAATCCACTGTCAAAATCAAAAATAGCACATGGAAGAGTACACATCAGTCTGACTGATACTGCAAGTTTGGGTACTTTAGGGTTAGTAGTAGTTTAGGTTTATTTTACCTACCATGATATCTATTAAGTCCTGCAATAGGCCCAACTGAAGAATAATCCTAACTGAAAGGGACTAAAGAAAACTAGGCCAACTAAAGGCTTTGCTGCATAGATTCACCCTGATTAACAAACATTATGGCGAATTGTCTTGTCAGTCAACAGAGAAAAAAATACATACACATTTACCACCAAAGATTTAACAATACTAAATCACTTAAATTTTCGCCGATGCTCCGATCTTCATCTTCAGAAGATAAGCAAAAAAATTAGAAAATCGTGAAGTCACATGCTGCTTGTTTTCAAATACGCGACTTGACCACTGATCGTCACGAGTCCCTGCAAACGACTTGTAAGAAGAGCAGTGGTTGAGTAGCACAACCATTACTATTTTAGTATTTGAAAACAAGCAGCATGAGACTGCACGATTTTCTAGTTTTTTCGCTGATCTTCTGAAGATAAAGATAGAAGCATCTTCGGTAATTTAAGATTTAGTTTTGTTAAATCTTGTGTGGTGGTAAAAGTTTATCTGTTTTTCCTCTGTTGGCTGACAAGGAAATTTGCCATAATGTTGATTGCTAACCACTCTAATCACTGTTCAACGTGACTAACAGCCCTAGCAGGGGAAAGGGATGGGCCAGCCGTTTGGAGGCTAACGCTTGCACATTTTCTTTTATAGAGAAAAGTTGCCCTTAACAACCAAGGAATAATAACTGCATCATGGGAAATGGAAATTTCTAGAATCTTCTCGAAGCAGGAATCAGAAATAAAATTACAAGATAATTCAAAAGAAGTATTCTTCACTTTGTGATGCGATCCTAAGAAATAACATTATCCTTGGAGTGAAATGACGTTTCATACATAAGGACATCAGTCCCAGCAAATATTGGCAAGATTTGCAACATTAAGGCAGTGGAGCAACGAATTCACTATTCCTCTGGTCTGCAGAACATGCAAAGTTTGATCCTATATTTTTAATGGCACTCTCTTTTGTGCACTACGGTATGGGTTTGATTCTGTCGCCAAACCACCAATAGTGGCGGTATACAATCAATACGCATAGACGGCTGTTTTTAACATCTACAGCAAAAGACTCGAAGATACAGAAGTGGAGAAATATCTTTGATCGTCGTCACTGCGGTATGTCATTCAAATCCCTCAAACCTCTACAGAGAAGGTACACACACACAGTAACAGCAAAGAGAATCAAAAACTTGCACGAGGAGGCGCTCGTGATATTTAATATCAATTAGCCCACACACCCCACACTGCCTAACTACACATTTCTGGGTTAGCTGTGCTATTTGGTGGTTGCTTTGTTGACATCATCTTGCATGACTACATTTGACTAAGGAATGACACAATATGCAATACTAACTGCTGTGACTCTTGAAGATTCAGCGAGTGTGGTTTTTTTTTTTTGGGGGGGGGGGGCGGAAGCCCTAAGGACTCGGCCTTGTATGCCTTATGGCAAATCTGGCTCCGACTAGAAATGAGATGGTCTTATAGCGTATTTTACCTTTTCAACTGTGCACAACAGTCGATTTGATGACGGCAGCTACAAGAAATAACTGAAAACTTAATACACAATTAGGAAAAAAAATTTGGATGCCGTAATATTGAACTTAAAATTAGGGTCAGTCGGTAGGAGCATTTTTTGCCACTACTTTTTTTTCCTTGTTTACCGTAAAGCTTAAAGACAAAAATAATTTTACACAAGTTTTTTTCAAGTTATTGGTTTCCCAAGTTTCGACACAAACTAGGAATCAGCCGAAGTGGGTTTTTACCAATCCGATCCGATATCAATGTCAACACACCTACCGATATTGCAAACACAACTAAACTAAAGTTTAATTGCCACACAAATGCAACTCAGGTTTCTGGTTTTGTATGGGTTTTAATTGCTGAGATTAACCTAAAAAATAAAGAGTGAAAACTTTTGCTTTAAGCTGGCGATCGTTTCTGGCCACATTCCCCATTCGGTTAAAAAAAAAAATTACGATAAATTACGAGTTCAATGAAAACTCACGTTTCAATTCTTCTTTCACTCTGGCTAAAGTATCGATAGCTAAAACTGTTACATAATTTGATAAACACCTTTTTACGCTACTTTATACTAACAAAAGATAAAAGTTGCTTGTGCAGTATTCTTCAACATACAAATTTACTTTCCAGAAAAAAAATTGTTTGTTTAATATTTATGCGACTAATTGTATTTGGCCGATATATACAAATCCAAAAAATGGCTTGAGCATGAACAACTTCGGAACAAATCCGTGCACTTAACATGCAAGCGAATAAAAGACAGGCTCACCACTAACCAGTTAGAAGGGTCGCCACAACATTTCAAGGGGCCCGGGGGAAAATGAAAAGGATGGGGCCCCCTTCAACAAAAAAGCGACAATTTTTTTTTTTGCACTTCCACCCAACTTCATTTCGTATGTTCGTGTTTCTTATTTTGACGATCCTACTGTTCGGAGGGCCCTGAACTGTGTTTGGGAGCCCCTCCAAGTTCCCCCGTAATTGTGACCCTACCAGTTTCCTATCTTCTTTCAGTGGTCACGAACGATCACCGTAGCAGACAACACAAATAAACCACAAGTTGCATTTGTGTGGCAATTAAAATTTTAGTTGTGTTTCGATTAAAACAAATTATAGAGTATAAAAATCAGTTCAGTCCAAAATCCCTTAATGCAGGTCAGTGACATGAATTAATGACATAACAATTTTGTTAATAGATCGTGTACTGACTAATCTTTCCTGTGTTCGCACAGAAAAAGGGTGTTGAATTTCCTTTCCTCCAGCTGTATTTTTTGGCGTGTTTGATGTCAGCTTTGTATCTAAGACGGTTTCGTTTTTTGCGACGAAAAATTACTAACTTCAATTTCACTTACAACAGTCTACGCTGTGTCAAATTTTCAAGAAACAGTTTACACTGGATGTTGAGCGCAAGAACGCCATCTATCTTCATTAGGTATGCTGTTTTTTGTTGTCCTTTACTTGTTCTAAATCGAAAGGTTTCTTGCGTGCGTTTGAAACTCGTGCGGCAGACCAGTGCTTTTTAGCATGATGGTCTACCTCGTTCTGGAGGGTGCTTTGCCATTTGGAGTGCTGCATCCGGCACTCCAAGAACAGCGAAGTACTGAATGGCAAAGCACCCTCCACACAAAAGATCATAACGGTAAAGATCACCCGCAGTTTTGAACTCGCAAACAGACTTTCCGATGTAGAACAAGTAGAAAGAAAATAAAAAACAGCACGTTCTTGCACTCCAATATCCAGTGCAAATTGTCTATTGAAAGTGTGCCACAATGTAGACTGCCGTTTCATCCTTTTAACGTCGTTTTTCGGAGTAACGAAAATAGTGTTGCACGGTAAATCGGTACTCACGGTATTGACGGTAAAAAAAAATTACGGCATCAGTATCGTTCCTTTTTTAGCACCACGGTATTACCGTAGCAGCAGTATTACCGTGATTATGGTGCTGACTACTATTCACGAACCAGCTTTACTCTCGTTTTGTTTTTGGATGGCAGCAATTCTTTTAACTAATTCGCTGAAGTAAACGGCGATACGGAGGTGTGAAATTTGCAAGAGTCTGTGAAATCCGATCCCACTGCTAGGCAGAGGAAGTGCCTAAATTGCAAGGGGGGGGGGGGCCCAGCTCTTCAGTAACAAGCGTGTTTGAGCATGTTTATGTTGTCGATGTCGTAGCATCAAATTAACCCTTAAAACGCTACTACCGTATGTCATACGTTAGTTCACATAGTCCACTTCTAGGGTGTTATGTGCTAGTTTTTAACATATTCATTTAACACCTAGCGTGTAAAGGGTTAAAAAGAAAGTGAAGTTCTGCTATTAGTAAACAATTAAACGCAAAGAGCCATATTTGATTCGTTTGTGCTCAAGTGATAATAATGCAAAATTATTTCCTAAATTACCGTGATATTACCGTAGACCGCCATTTTCAAAACCGTACCGTACCGTCCTGCAAAAACTTAATACCGTGCAACACTAAACGAAAACCTGTATCGGACGCATTAGCCTATAGTGATGCTATACCAATATGACAACAATACCGATCATGCCAAAAGTATACCAAAAACATAACCATTCTTGATTATACTGATTAACAGCTATCACCATCGGCCGATCCACATACACAACAGCACCGTTCCTACAGTAGAGGAAGACAACCAAAATAATGCCACTGCCAAGTAGGCTAAGCATATTATTCCTCAGCCGGCAAGGGCATCACTAAATGAGCTATAATAGGAGAAATATTAGGGCTGGTAGGAAAAGTAGTGTCAATCGGGTTACGGCAACCAAACCTTATATTTTTTTGGGATAACTTAATAACTTATGGCGATAAACCAGAATAATAATAATAAAAACAAATCACTAAACACTTTTCCAACACAATATTGTGCTAACCAATCAAGCTATGTTATACATCATTCTATTTACATTAGAGAACGAGTCTCAGGTTCTAATGTTGTCACTTTGGTTTAGATCCATTGGGTTTTGGTGGCTCACTACTGGGTTTCGGTGTATCAGCATAATAAGCCAAAGTCAAGTCTAGAACCACAAACAGGATCAATAGGTTGCTTAAAAAGAACAAAAACTTAATTGGTCTAAGGCGGACTCCCATATCATATTCGTAATTTTGACTTTCTGCTCTCCATTGTCGCCGCCTCAGTTCTCTGTTCTGTCGTTCAAATATATCGCTGTAATGGTATCGAGTCCACTCGTCGTAGTTGTACGCCGATGTCCGGCCAGTCGTCGGGGGGCGGCGCATACGAAATTCGGGAGCTATCACATCCGGACCAAAGCCTCGGCCTAAACACCTGGAGTCGTAAACCTTTCTGGATTCGGAATTGCCTAGCACTTGGTATGCTTCGGAAATAGCGCGAAATCTTGCTGTCGATTCTTGACTTGAATCCGTTACATCTGGGTGGTAGACTTTTGAAAGTTTGAAATATGCGGCTTTCACTTCTTTTTGTGTTGCGGTTGGAGTAATGCCTAAAACGTCATAAAGGTTTCTATTCGTAGATAATTTTCGGAAGGTAGTTAACATTGTGTTCAAATTAGGTGAAAAATCCAAAACATTACAAACAATGATGTTGCGTGAAAAAATGTTGCAACAATGTGTACTTAAATTCCTAAGCAGACGACAGGAACGTTGTCGAAGACTCACATCGTGAAAATGAAAACACACTCTCTTCGTGGAGTTTAATGAAGGAGATAGCAACATCTTGATCGTAATTTTTGTTAATTTGTTCATCAAAACCAAAAGTTACGTAAACTTTTACCTTTAAGGCATAAGTTACAGTGCAGCCGACATTTTCGTGCAGCCATATTGGATCCGCCGGAATCGGATATGCAATATTTAACCGCCTTCGAAAATCGCCTTTAAAAACTGAACCAAACTCAACTATCTAGAGACAGTTTGGTACCTTATATATAGACCCTCTACGAGCAAACTCCGCTCTGCCTCCAGACTAAATGTGTCTTCTGGTTTTTCGTGTTAGTTGCTAATTAGTTGCTAAACTTAAAACCTAATAATAAACTAGAAAGTAATTCAAACATTTTAGAGAGTCAAAATAATCAAACAGTTGAGTTAATTAAAGTAAAAGTAATTTTTAAAACTTAAAAAATATTTAGTTATATTATTATAAGAATAAAGTTCTTTTTTTAAGGGAAGGGCTTTAGGTGCTGTTAACTATTACATAACTCATACCGGCAGAAACATGGCGGCGTCCACGAGGAGACCTGAGCATTCTGCGCCACCTGAAGTGGTAAGCTGTTTTAAAGAGTCTAGTTGCTACAGTTTCTCATGAAACTACCACCACCTACTCTGAATGCAAAGAATTGTTTTGATGTTTAGATTAATACGTTTTCATAGGTGAAACTTGGTCTCTTACACCTTGCATCCAGACATACTGTACCCAATTCTACCTAGCCTACCCAAGCTTCAGCTACATTTCAGTTTTGTGTTTTTGTTATTTTGAAAGAAACACGAAAACCACAGGGAGCCGGCACGGAGAACAACGTTCCAACAACAGAAACAGGGCGAAAACGCCGGAATACATGCTTATTTGCACTTCAAAATAACTCTTACGCCACTGTGCCAGGTCGATTTACGTCTTACGGGAAGAAAAAATGCCTCCTCACCTATTTGTTTCTCGTTACTCTGGAATTAACAGAAGTGATCAGCTAAACATCTTTTTTGGGGCAAAGGCTTCGTATGGCCGTCAGAAATTATCGAAATTGCTCTCGTTGGTATCAATCACCGCCTTCGCTTGTTCCGCCCAGGCGGAGTAGCCATTACACAAGTCACTGTGTATTGCCTTGCCCGGTCAGGGAAGGAGCAGTGATCTTTCTGGCATCACTGAAGCCTTCTGCTTAAAATGAACCCGACCCGAAGCAAATCGGCCTGGTAGAAAATAGTTTAAGTTGATGCAAAGTGAAAATGGACGATAACCGATATTAGTTCATATTCTGGTGCTTTTGCTCTTTTTGTGTTGTTGTACGTGCCGGTTTCCTGTCGCCCGTGCTATTACTATTGAAGCAAGGCGTGGCCCTAACACTAAACTGAATTTGGATTTAACAAGCACAAAACCACATTGGTTTCAAGTGAATTTGGCAACACAAAACGAAGCACAAATTTTGCAATTTCAAAGTTCCAAGATTTTATATCAGCGAATATATTATTTATATTTTTGAACTTTGAAATTGCGTAATTTGTGCTTTGTTTTCTGATGGCTTTCAATATTCAAAGTAAATTGGATTTTGAGTGCACCTGGCTTATGTGTGAGTGTGTTTGTCAGCTTGAAACATGGGGATACCATTCACCGTTTTTGTTCTGATTTGGTTGAAATTTCATGATATGGAAGTTTTGGCGCAGCATCAATTGGAAGATTAAACTTGTATCACCTTTGGAAGGAAACATTGCATTCAGTGCCAGGATTAAGGAGGGGGGGGGGGGGGGCAAGCGGGGTGAGGGATAATCGTCTTAACTGGAAAATCGCAAAATTGGAAGAACGTATAACGGAAAACAGTTAACGGAATATCATCTAACAGGAAATTCGTATAATGGAAAAGCGTCTAACTGGAAATTCGTATAATGAAAAATTGTCTAATATCCCTGCCTCGCTCGCGCTGCCACGCTCGCTGCGGCTATACATATAACATCAGAAACCGCAGTTAGATGTTTATCCATTATACAATTATCCATTATACGATATTCCGTTTAGATGCCTTTCCAGATATTTAATTTAGGCAGATTTTAGATAATTATCCCATTAGACGATTTTCCAGTCAGACGTTCGTCCGAAGCCCCGTGCAAGCTACCCATTCCTACGATGTAGGGGGCCCAAAAATTATGGAGCATGCTTAAATTGTTATCAAAATATACTAAAAAGTGGGTTGGAACTCTCCTATATTGTTGGAGGCCCCACATTTTTCCCTAGCACCCCTCCTTGGAAAAGGCTTATCGTGGCATTGATTGTATCCACAGGCAACTTGTGTCGTACGCCAACACTGAAAAATTTGGATGTTGTTCTGATGGCTGATATTAAACTCTTCCACATAAGGTGAAATTGTCAGTAGTTGCAGAAAATCGGTTATCAGTGTTTGGAATACTGTGGCGTGCTAACGAGATTGTTCGAAAAATAAATAGACCACAACGATGAATAGTATACTTGTCCCTTTGAATTTTCAGTGGAAAAGGACAGCGTCCACCTTGTTCGGAAGCGTCAGTATGAGATGATACATTGATGATAGCGCATCAAGAATCAAGTCAAGATGTGGCAAATTCAAGTTCTTGGTGATGTGATCAACATATCGTTTCGTACTGACTCTTGAACTCTTCTAAAGAAGGTGAACGTTATCCTTTTACACCGAACGTTCAAGTATTTCGTTCATTGTTGAGGTGTAGCGTATTTATTTTTCTGAAGATTGTTGGATTGTTAAAAGGTGTACATATTGATTAATCAAGTGAATTGTATAATATCCATACACAATCATTGGGCATTATGTCCTGCGAAAAGAGTTAGGATAAAAGGCCATGCAACGTTAGACTTCAACCAATATCCATTGGAAAAATGCCGTTTCATTCAGGACCAGGAAACAAAAAATGATAAATAAAAAATTCTTCTCGATTGACATGTAACAAAGGACAATAATGATACTTTTTTTCCCCCTCTTTGTAGTACTATAATGAAGAAGAAGCCCGGAAATATACTTCCAAGTAAGTTATATAATTATCTTGCAGTATAAAACAGAGGACTTGAACCAGCGACATAAAATTTATGGTACCGTGCAGAATTAGATTTTAAGAAATCTGCTTGTAACCTTTTCAAACACTTACCTGGTGACAGAGTGGGACTCCAGCTAAACATGTAAAAATGTGGTTTTTAGTGTATGTGGCCCTTGCCATTCTGACCATTATCAACAGTGCAAAACATGAAAAAAAAAAACACTTGAGAAATTGTGCAGTAGTACTACAAATTTTGATGGAATGAAGAACTCTCCTTCCCAGCATTGGGACATCTAAGATTAATCCACTCGTTCATGAGCCATGACTAGGCAATTTGTTACTTTGTTGAGAACCTGATGGTTAGTTTTGGAAGTGTTAGGTTGAGAAACTACAACTATTTATTTACAGGCATGTACAGTCGAAAAGTTGTGGTACATCTAAAACCAGGCATCATAATTAAAGAAATACACGAAAATAGTAAACAATAATTTTAGACCTAACATGCCCCTGACTTCAGTTCTGAGTTCATATTCTAATCGAGAACAAGGAAGTCAAAAGGTTTAAAGTTTATTATCCACAAAATAGTCCTTAAATCGTTGAGGCATTCTTTGGTTGCGTTTTGGTCTCTTGGTGGGACCAATTCCTTGGACAGGCACCTCTGGTAAATAGTCTGGGTCATTATGGTCCACTTGTGGAACAATAACTGTATTGTTATTGTCATTTGGTGGATCTTCATTTTCACTGTCATAGTCACTTTGTGCAGTTTGGTTCACTTCATCGTTTTCGTCTTGTCTCAAGTTGTATTTTTTTAAACGATAAACATGAACTATTTTGCTGAAGGTTGGGTCGTTAGGATCACTGATTTGGTAGCATACTGCCCC
>JAHWFP010013934.1:88950-118857 GCA_023313725.1 Lithobius niger
CTGAAGGTTGGGTCGTTAGGATCACTGATTTGGTAGCATACTGCCCCGAGTGGCTTTACAACCTTAAACGGGCCTTTGAAGCGGGGGTCGAATTTTGTGTCCGTTGGTTTTGGCCACTCGTACATTACCAAATCGTTGGGCTTGAAGGTTACTTTTTCCCTGTTTTGATCAAAGCGACTTTTGCTTGCATCGTGAGACTGCTCGATGTAAGCTGTAGCACTTGCGCGAGCAGCTTGCAGGAATTCTAGTTGATCATGTCGATCATCGTTGTCGCTGGTGACGATTCCCTGATGCAGCTGTTTTGGCAAACGTGGGTTGTACCCATGAAGCAAGTAAAACGGTGATTTGTGTGTCGTTTTATGTTCAGTGGTGTTTATCGCTAACGTGATATTTGGCAGTTCGGCATCCCATGTCTCTGGCCGTGCCATGGTTGCTTTTTTCAGTGCGGAAACCAAGGTAGCATTTGCCCTCTCGACTAACCCATTCGCTTGTGGCATGTATGGAGGGCTAGTAGAGTGCTCAATGCCATATTTACGCAATGTTCGTTGGGTAAGTCTTGCGGAGAAGGCTGGCCCGTTGTCTGAAATGTAGGTGATTGGTGGGCCAAATTTGAAGATGATATCATCGACCAGTGACGTAACAACTGTCTGTGCAGTTACAGATGGTGTTGCTCGAGCTATCACATATCTTGTAGCATGGTCGATAGTGACGAGTAAATTCTTGTTACCGGCTTTCGTAAGGGGCAAGGCGACAACATGGTCTGCTGAAATTACTTCCCATGGTGTATTTGGTATTGGCCTATGTCCTAAAGGCCCATTTCCAAGTACTGTGCGTCTGTTCATTGCTTGACACTCGTAGCAAGATTTAACATACTCTGTAGTATCTTGGCGAAGGTGTGGCCACCAATAGTTTTGTCTGATGCGTGACAATGTTTTCTGTGGGTCCTGGTGGGCCGCGTCGTCGTGACATTGCTGCAATATGTTGCGACGTTGAGAAGCTGGTACTACTAATTTTCTTTCTGTTTGACCATTCTCCGATATGATTTTCAACAAAATGTCATTCTCAATCATGTATGAAACGTGGATCTGTTGATCGTGGTTGCTTTTAACATTCGTCGCAAGTGTCTGCTTGATCTGATTGCAGAAGGCATCTTGCATTTGTTGTTCCTTGACTGTGGCATTCGTGCTAAAGACGATGGCAGCACATGTTTTGTCTGGATAACGAGAAAGATGGTCGGCTATAGTGTTGTGTTTTCCAGGGCGATGAACTGTTGTGAAAACATACTGTGCGAGGTCTACAACGTAGCGTGCGAACTTACGATTGAGTTGGGCTTTTGCGATTATGTAGGCTATAGCAAAATTGTCTGTTACAAGTGTGAATGAGTGGCCATGCAAATACAAGTGAAACTTTTCGGTCAGTGCCCAATGTACGGCTGTGCACTCCAGCTCGTTAGAATGGTATCGTGTTTCTGCATCTTTCAGCGAACGGCTAGCATACTCTATCGCAACACGCTTACCGTTTTGTTCTTGCGACAGCCAGGCCCCAAGTCCACTGTAAGACGCGTCAGTTTCGACAAATGTTAGCGCTCCCTGTTTAAAGTGTGCCAAAACTGGGGGAGATGTGACTAATTTCTTTAGCCTATCGAATGTTGCAAGTTGTTGTTCGTCGAGTATAATGGCTTGTTTGTTTCGTAAAGCCGGCTTAGTTGAGTTAGCACGTGTGTGTCCTTTAAGAAGCTCCGTTAATGGTTTTGAAACACTTGCCAGATTTTTTATGTGACGACGGAACACATTTATAAATCCAAGAAACCCACGCAGTTCGTGTATAGTTTTTGGCGGTCCATATTTCATGACAACTATGGTGCGTTCTGGATCGGGTACGATTCCCTGCGGTGTTAAAAGTCTTCCAAAAAGGGAAATTGTAGAGGCGGCGAATACACACTTTGAACGATTCAGTTTCAAATTCATCTGACGAGTTGCGTCAAATACTTTGCGTATTTTGTCAACGTGTTCCGTGAACGTATCCGAGCCGAAAGTTACATCATCAATATAAGTTGACACTCCAATACCGATTAAGTGTGCGTAGCCCATTTTGATTGCTCGAGTCATCACAGCTGGTCCGATAGAGATCCCGAATGGCATTTTAATAAATTCGAAATGGCCGTCTGGCGTGACAAAGGCCGTCTTATGTATATCCTCTTCCTCGACAGGTATAGTGTTGAAAGCTTTTTTTATGTCTGCCTTGAACTTGTACTTTTTGTCGGCAACACGATGGATAACATCCTCCATATTGTCTAGAGGTTGTGGGTCTGGAGTCATCAAGGGATTAATGGTTTTGGAATAGTTAATGACCAGTCTCCTTGGTGTTGACTCATGAAAAGGCTGATCAAGCATGAAGCACGGTGCTGCGTAAGTAGATGTGGATGGGCGACATATGCCCTGCACGATCCATTCATCTACTTGCTCTTTGATTGCAAGACGATCAAATTCAGATACATGATATGGTTTGCACTGTACTGGTGTTTCGTTTGCTAAGGTAATGCGAGCCTTTATGTTTTTGCAAGTTCCTATAACTCCTGAAGGAGACGAGAATATGTCGGCATACTCTGCTTCCAGGTCATCTATCATTTGTTGTTCACTTGGAGACAGAAAGGGTGAGTCACCCTGTGGTGCATTCGTCGTTTCGGTGATTTCGGGGGAAATTGTAGTATCTTGCACGTTGGCTACCTCTTCCATAGTTTTTGTTGTCAAATCTTCAATATCCGTTTTCAATGAGGTCACAACAATGTTTTTATGTGGTGTGCTTATCTCTCGTAATGTTTGTAACACTGGTGTTACCGTGCGTCCATGTTGCACAACACAATTGACGGACATTGGACCTGCACGAACACAAGCAAATTCCTGGATCGAGTTTGGCGTTGCGATGCAGAAATTACCATTTGGATCGAATGTGTACTTTGCTTGTACGTAAAACTGCCAATCAGTTCCTAAGATCATTGCGTATGGTAGCTTCTCACAAATCGCTACACGTGGCATCATGTAGTCGATATCGCCTACTTGAATACGGAGCGAAAACCAACCTTGTGGCGTGAAGCCTCCTTGTGCGACAGCAACTGGTCCGTCTTGCCATGGATGAACGATCGCATCATTCGGAACAAAACACTTGCGAATCAACGTAATGTCCGAGCCCGGGTCGCATAATGCGTCGATAGTCAGTTTTCCATCTATTGTTGCATTTACAGCCGGTTTTCTATGTTGCTGAGCGCTGATGCAGTTTGAAGAAGTCTGTGGTTTTGTATACGGCTTGGGCGGCTTTGGGTCTTCTTTTGAGATTGTTTGTTTTTGTGGCTCCTTTATGAAACCACTTGCGTTAGGCGTGTTCACTTTGTCTTTTCTTTCTGCTGGAGGTAGGCTACAGTTATAGGAAACATGTCCCTTTTGCTGGCACCTGAAGCACAATTGGTCCTCTGGTTTATCATAGAGAGGATTGTAACGATGCGCACGTTTTTTTTCCGGTTGGGGTGATGCTATTTTATCGTTGTCGGGCCCTGATGTAGGTGCATATGTCCCATTCGATGGCCTAGAAAATGATGAATGATGACGGTCCTCATCAGTTGTCTTTTGTTTATCTCTTACTTTCACTCTTCTGCGTTGATCGATCGCAATAGCGGCATCAATTAACTGGTCAACTGTTGCAGGCTGAGATGTTAGCAAGGGGTTTGCCCATTTATCATCTGCTATGCCACCAATAATCATTGAAATGCGTTCGGCAGGCTCGAGTTTGTGTGATGATCGTTCGAGAAGAGCGTCTTTTGCATACACATACTGTGCGATGGTCTCATCGTCCCGTAGTTGGCGTTGACTTTGCATGGTTATAAATTCTTGCATGGTTAGTCGACGTTTAAAACGTGTCAAAAAGGCATCTTTCCAACTGTCCCAATCATCATACGTCTTTCCTGAAGTTTTTTGCCAATTTGCAGCAGCTGAGGAAAGGCGTGTTTGAGCATTTATTAGCTTTAGTGATGGTACCCAATTTGCATGCAGGGCAATTCTATCTACTTCTTTTATCCATTCTGTGGCATTTTCCAAATTATCCCCATGAAAAACAGTGATAGCCTTAGCTGTATCCATTGTGGAGTGAATATGCATGACTGGTGCGGCTAATTGTTGATCGATTACTTTTTGCTGAGAAACGAGCAGCTTGTCCATAATAGCGGCAAGATCGTTTTGGGGTTGGGGAGAAGCACTAACTTGTGGCAACGAATTTTTCAATGCATCAAATTGTTGTTGTAACGTTTGTAATTGTTGCTGCGTGTCACTGAATAATTGCCATTGATCTAAGTGCTTATTGCGGGATTCACTAAGCGACGACAATGTGCCGTTTTTCGCGCGAGTTTCATTGTCTTTCACTAGCGCATCGATTGCTTCCGCCTTGGTGTCAGGAAACACCATGTGGCGAAATTCTAATTCTTCTCCTAATTCTTTCATAGAGAGTTTTTCTAAAGTATCTTTAGATATGGAATTACGTGGATCCATGTTTTCTTTCTCTAGCAGTAACGTTTGGCTATAGTTCTTACTACTCACAGTTCAATTTATACTCACGATCGTCCGTGTGTAGCGTGCTGTATACGTTCGTGCGCGCCAACTTGACAAGCGATCGTCGTGGTGCGTTTTCGATCGTGGTTTTACAAATTTTCTTCTTATTACAAGTTCATACCTTTGGTGATTCGTAACGAGGATGAATTCATAATGTTCGATGTCAATTTGTTTTTCGGTAGTTGATCGACTTACGGTCAATCAATACGATTTTTGCGAGAGCATGGTTACATCGGTCGACTGCGCCATGTTAGGTTGAGAAACTACAACTATTTATTTACAGGCATGTACAGTCGAAAAGTTGTGGTACATCTAAAACCAGGCATCATAATTAAAGAAATACACGAAAATAGTAAACAATAATTTTAGACCTAACAGAAGAGTATAGGCTTCCAGTTTAGAAAGCAGGTTTTTTTGTACTTCTTTCTATGGACGACCAAAGTGTTCAGAATGTCAAGTGTATGTTGAACATCTAACCACTGTGAGATTGATTTTATGGTTTCCAAGAGCTTTCGTAATGCTGCCAAAATCATTCCCTCGCAATCGAGAAAAGGCACTGCATAAGCATATCCTCAAGTATGGTCTATAGTAGGGTTACGTATGGCTTCCCTTATGTTGGAATACTCTTTTATAGCCTCCTGGACAGATAGATCACATCACACTTGAAAATCGCTCACTAATTGGCTCAAACTATCCTATAATGTGAAAGAAAAGTTATGTAAAATGTGAACTGATCTTGACGTAAACTAAATTCTGAGAAACAATTCAGCAATTTTTGGTGCCAGGGATCGAAGTACTTAGGGGAGTGGGGCGGGGATTACCCTTTGCACTCAAGACGCTATACTCTTGCAAATGCAAACTGTCCTTCCAAAGTTAAATTTTTTTCAAAACACCTGAACCGCATGCGACTTGCGCCATTTCAAAGTGCTTGAAAGGAGTTTTCTAGGTCTGTTCTGCGACTACTTTTACCGATCCTATACAGATACCGATTCGATCGGACATTGCATGATATCTGCTTTACCTATGCCGATACTGATGTCTTTCAAGATTAGACTTTATGTGCTCTCTGTTCTTATTTCTGAAACAAGTCTGTCTAATTCATGGCACAAAAATTCTCGATGCTGAAACGGATTTTGTTCAGAAATAAGACTTCGTGTTGCGCTTCTTTACCAGAATTGTGGTAGTCAGTTTGCAGTTTTCTATCAGCACTGTCAAAGGTTGGTATCTGTAAAGATCACTAAGAAATACTGATTCCGATCTACTTTTCACCAATGTCAGTCGCCAAATGACGAAAATTCAGCCGTTGGCGATTTAATTTTTTTGATCTGCTCGCCAAAAAGGGCGACTGATTAACAAACCTCGATGCTTAAATTGTCATATCTCGGGATCTGTATTATCTAGAAACAAGCGGTTTGCGTTGTTGCGTGCAGAATTACAAGGGATCTCCAACCAAGTGTGCAGTACTGTTGCTCGTCATTTTAGCTCATTGTAGAGTTAGATTAATGCAAACAATATTTAAGCATTAAGTAGCAGCACGCCTGCTAAAATTGTTTGTACGTGGCAAGTGCATTATAATGACTTCTGGCCAAATGGTGAGTGCCATGCAATTCACATTCGTGAAGGTTGATTCCGATCTAATACTGATATTGAATATCAGCAAATTTACCGATTCGGTATCACATTGGTACAGCATTAGTTTTCCAATAGCTCTATTATTTTTTCCTATGAACTTTAGCTGCTTTTTTTTTTACTACATTTTAGTAAACTTTTAAGTGAAAATTATCAGTTTAAAAAAATGAAGTTAACAGCAACTTAAAACAGGGTGAAGCAAACAATCCAATATATTCTACGATTTTCAGTGGCTAAATAAAGAGGCTAATATGGTTTACATTTTTTTTTTGCACTCCAAAGATTTTTCTTTACATTTCATTAATCGATCTTGAAGTGTAAATTTGCATTGGCTCAAAATTAGGAACTTCCACCCACCTGATACGCGTGGCCAGGGTTATTTTACAAAAATGTCTAATTGTCGGATACATTAGAGCGTCAATTATGTAAACCCCAAATATCTGAACCCCCTATTTCAAGAAAATTTCCAAAATTTGTTGGTTTTCTGACTGGAATGCAGGCATATTTTATGATCATTTCTGGAATCAGTTTGATCCAACCAAAACACACAGTTCCCTAAAACAAAATTCCACTCAAAGGTTTTTTGTGTTTAGTGTAGGATTAACTGAACGATTCGATTATCACACAGTCCTAACTAGTTCAATAGTTGAGGTTCTACTTTATATCAAGCTTCAAGTGTTTTCGATAAGGCTGTCCGATACCCACTTGGCTGGTTCCGATACCGATTCCAATACTATGGAGACAGCAACATCGAAGCTCGAGTCTGTTCACCGATTTAGCATTGACATCTAAAAAATTTGCGATCATGATTAAATTGGAAGTGATACTATAAATTCCATGCAGTTTAACTTACAGTGGCAAAATGCGGTATGCTCGATTGAAATTTTGAGGCCAACTGCTCATGAATTTCGTGTAAGTTTTAAGTTAGCCGTTTTGTGCGAAATATCGGCAGAAATATGAACTCTCCGATCCGATACCTTAGTATCTGACCCAATGCCAGTATCTGTATTGAACAGCCCTAGTTTTCAATATTTGTCTTTTTATTACCTTTTAACTTAACAAGTTTTGAAATTTTTTGTTCTTCTATTGTGTGTGTCATTTTTGTATCTTGATGCATTTGATGGTATTTATTATCTTCTTCAGTAGAACGAAAAGCATTCACCAGCCAAAAATGTCTTAACGTACTTGACCAGTAGTGCAGTGGGAGCATTATTTGTTGTAAATTGTTTTGTTTAAATTTTTACTTTAGTTGGCTTAAAGTTGTGGAGCACAACGAAACAGAATATTTTCCGTTCTTACAGTATTATGAAATATCCTACTAAAGTAGCTGAACAAAATTTGAAAAAGAAAAAAAAGTTAGAATATTAATATTGTGGTATTCACTCATCCCTGTGCAGGATCAAATAATTATAATGATCTGATCTCAATTAGTGGGTACTTGCATCTATTTTTAGCACTCGCATGATTGATATCCAGCTTCAAATGTCAGAAAGAGCCGTAGAGCTTCTTGGCTTACCGGATGATCAACCATGCTTCATCTTGGATTTAGGGTAAGTCTTTCACTTGTTTGGTCTCAGTGACTGTCAAGAACTTGATTACTATTGTCACGAAGACAATTTCACGCTCAAATTCAAAAACGTCAAATCCTGAATATGCGAATCTGCGAATTTTCGACAGGCTGCTGATTACTATTGTAACTTTTAAAATACTAGCTGATTAAAGTGCAATTACATCCATTTTGACATGAATGTTTTACTTTTGGGTCACTTACACAATAACTAAACACAAGAATTGCGGTAGGAATATGTTACATACGTCCGATACAACAATTTAATTACTGCATCACCAAAACACGATACGGAGGCCACCTTTTGAGAGTCATATCATCGTTGTTATTGTTTGGAAGTTTTAAATCGGTTGTGAGTGGGTTACCTCATCCACAGGCTGGAAGACTTCAGTTGGCCTTGGAACTAGACAAGTGATGGGACGTCCAGATTCAACGCCACGACAGGATCAGTAACCCACCCAAACCTGATTTAAAACTTTCAAAAACAACAACAACAATGATGTGACTCAAACAATTTAGAAAAAAGCCACCTTCTGAAGAAGACTGACGAAAATCCGTCGAAAATTTAAGTTTAATTCAGTTTGTGTTAATCTGTTGTGGTAAATGTCTGACGTTTCCTTCTAAAAATTTATAAATAATATCCAGGTTTTATATCTGACCGAGTCCTGTTGGTTCACTAAAATATATTTTGTAGTGGAGTTACGTTGTCTTTTTTGTATTTTTATTCGTCAGTTGCGGATCTGGCTTAAGTGGTGAAACATTGACAGATCAAGGCCATTTCTGGGTCGGAGTTGACATCAGCACAGCCATGCTTAGTAGGTATTTGCTTTTGATTCGTCTTCATTGTAACATTTAGTTATTTTGTATGATGGATTGTGTAACAATGTGTAATTTTGTTGGAATTGGAACCCGTGAATATTGCAATGTAGTCACACTCACAGCAGCGATAATGTAGTGTCAGTAAGTATTGCATTGTAGAAGCAGTAAAACTCCTTTTTCTGTGTGTAGAAGGAACTTTAACAAGGGCGAAACGAATACGGTTTCAGCAAGCAAATTAGCTGAAACTTATGCTTGTTTGGGGCCTATTTTTACCAATTGATCATTTAATATCAATTAGCTCTCAAGTATTCTCTACTGACGAGCCCAAACAAGAGCGAAACAGTCCGTCTAGAGATCTTTGTGGGTGAGAGCTAATTGATATTAAAGGAACTTTAGCAAAATCTTCTTGTAATCATCGTGCAGGACAAAGCACAGTTCCCAACACAAAATTGCATTCAAACAAATTACCAAAATTAAATTTGTCCCAGTATGTTTCGAGGGACTGAGGTGTGACTCAATGAGTTAGAGGCCAAAATCACGGATGTTTTTTCCCATGCAATGAGATGTTGTTGGATCTTGGCATGTGGTGCTTTCCCATTCAGCTTTTCGCCCCTACGAATGTCTCCCATGGAGTTTGCAAACCATCTCTCCAATGTATAGACTGTCACAGTCGTTGCAGGGCATGCAGTACACAACACCCTTTCTATCCTTCAGATGGGGGGGGGGGGGGGGGAGAGACCGGAAACCGGGTCGGAGGGTGGAGAAGGGGGCCTGGTGGTGTAACGCCTGTCTGTGACAGAGTTGCGGAGTGGCTTCTTCAGATTAAGAGGGTATCTTAGGAAGCACTTCACTCCATCACTCTGTCCTGGCACAAAGGTGACCTAACCTAAACTACTGTAAATGGCGTTTGCTGATCTTCTAAATGCTTTAAGGTTAAAACCGTGATGTAGGCGAGTTGATGCTCACCTCAGTTGAAAATGAAAGATAGCAGGGAGGGGAGTGGCAAAATGAACAAAGCTCTGCATGGTTTGCTCATGCATCCCTTCTCACTTCCCAGGGTTAATAGACTTTACTCATGCTTGCAGAAATGCCTTTCCTCTATCCCCTCCCCTTTCCTTTCACAGCTGGAAATTGGCTGAGATTTCCTTACTGTATGTGAATGATAGCATCATTGCCAAATTTTCTAGAACCATGGGTACCTTTGTCGTATACAGGCTTGACCAAAGAAATTCAATAAGTCATCCGCTTAGCTTCCGATTCTACCACCTGTCGCACTGCAAGCACTTGCATTGCTCTATTATGTGAACAGAACTGTGGAAGGTCGTTGTGACATGCGAATGCAGATTTTCAACATGAAATCTTGCTTTGCTGCTAAATTATTAAAGTCTTAACAACAATAGCTTGATGTTGCGTAACTCTTTGTCCACTAACAACCAAAACAAAAACTCCTGGAGGTTTAATTTTATTACTGTAACTTCTGGCATCGTGTACATGGTACATGCGATTTTTGGGGCCAATTGGACGACCTAAAATTTTTTATGCTGTAGCAATCCATGCTGATGTGGAGCGTACTCCGGCAGCGAACCATGCACGTGTGTGCGCAGGGGAATGCCACTTACCTCCATTGACAGGAACACCGGGAACCATGTTAGGTTTACTGTCTATTGCGCTGTGGCATTTTTTCTCATTAAAAATGTATATGCGCACCGAACTTTAGCCAGACGGAGAGAGAGGGAATTTTGCTAGGTACATCCCATCAGAAATTCATAGGTTCTTTTACGTGCCGCAATTGATATGAGCACGAGACATCACAGGGCCCTTCTCTTCCCGAAAATACCATCGGTGGCTGAGGCGGGACTTAAACCCGGGACCTCTAGCACATTAGACGGTCATGCTAGCCATCAGGCCACCTTGCCCCCCCCCCCCCCCCCCCCTTTCCCCCAGCGACAGTTATTGAAAATGTTGGATGACGTTGATCACATGCTATATCAATACAATCATGAAGCCTTAAAATAACAGTAGCTGTGCTATGACAAATGTTCAGAATTAAGGTTAGTAAACTGATTTTGATTTTGCCATGCCTAAAAACCCATGGGCATTTAATACACGATTTACGGTAAACTGCTACTTAGGAAGACTAAAAATATGAAGTAATTTTTGTCCCGGGCACTAAGTGAGTAAAAAAACTGAAGTGGGAACTTGTGGTGCTGTGTAAGTGTGATTGGATGAAGTAGCAGTTGCCTCCCTCGGGTATTAATGTTAGCAGCATTCCTCTCGTCTAAAACTTTTGTAAACCTATCCAAGGGTGGAATCTTTGTCTCTACACTTATCGGCCAAACCATTCTTAATCACACCCCACACTTGTCAAATGAGATCCTAAACAAGCAAAGCCACCCTGGCTTAATCATGATTACCGCACAGCCATTAGGACAAAAAGAAGGAATTGCGACATCTACACCCAGTCTAAGAGCCCCCACGAGTACGAGATCTACAAAGCCAGCCGCAACACATGCATCTCCAGCCTGCGTCACGCAAGGTGCAAGTATGAAGAAGAGCTCACCAACAGTGCATCTTCCATCCCAAAACGTTTTTGGGGATACGTCAATCATAACAAAAAAAAACATTCCCCGATGTTAGTCTTGAAGACGAGCGCGGCATTCTCGTCACCAGACCAACCGCTAAAGCATCTGTCCTTAAAACTTACTTTGGGTCGGTTTTCAAGACAAATCCACCAATTGAATTACCGGTGATAGATCGATAATCCACACCTCTGTAATCGAGGATATTGAAGTGCAGAAGATGAAGTTAAACACATCCTGCTCAATGTCAACAGCAGATCTGCTTCAGGTCCAGACAGTATCCACCCAGTTATTCTGTAAGAATCTGCCTCCGCACTCTGTTCGCCATTAACAGCACTTTTCCAGAAGTCAATTTATCATAGCAAAGTATCTACTCAATGGAAGACTGCTCATGTTACACCTATCCATAAAGGAGGATAAAAAACTAATCCATGCAACTATAGACTAATTAGTCTTACGAGCATACCAGGCAAAATTCTTGAAAAAATCATCCACAAACGAATACTAAATTTCCTCGCTGAAAACTATAAACTTCACCCTAATCAATTCGGGGGAATCCCCGAGAGGTCGACAACCCACAATTTAATATATTACCTGGACAAAGTGACACAGTGAATTGATAAGAGCCTCCAAGGCGACACTGTATTTTTTTATCTCGCAGCAGCATGTACAATACGATTCCTCACAACAAACTTATCGAATGCCTGGCTGACAAAGGCATCCAGGGAATACTTCTTGCCTGGATCGGTGACTTTCTGTCAGGTAGACACCAGCGATGCTCAGTCGAGGGAGCTCTGTCAGAGCCTTTTCCAGTACGTAGCGGGATTCCGCAGGGAAGTGTTTTAGGTCTGCTGTTACTTGTCAAGTTGTCATGTTTATCAAATCCCTTTCCTCCAAGATTTCAGTTGACCATGGCATTTTTATGGATGACACTAAACTTTTTGCACCATCTAACACACCTGACACCGCTGCTATCTTCCAAGACACCATTCATCATGTTACAAACTGGGTGGAGGAAGGACATAAACGTGAACCTTAATGAAAACAAGTGTTGCATGCTTAGGTCAGGCAACCAATGTCGTCACACTACAGTATCTACAACCTTGGTTCTAGTAAACTACTACAAGATAAGGTTTCACAGAACGATCTTGGTGTCATTCTCGATGGTGATCTTTCTACACATGTCCAATCTGTTGTAGCCAAGGTATATGCTGTGTTAGCAGCAGTCCGAAATACCTTTGACGAGCTTCAACCAAAGATCTTCCTTAAACTGTACTGTAGTCTCGTTAGAAGCATCATCGAATGTGCAAACCAAGCTTGGTAGATCAGACTTGAACGCGACAAGGACAAAGTGGAAAGACTCCAGAGACGTGCAACAAAGAGGGTCATTGGTTTGGTTTATACAATTTGCCGTGCAGTGAACGTTTGCGACGACGCAGACTTCCCACACTGGCTTATTGCTATTCTCGCGGAGATTTTATATTTGCATATAAAACTATTAACTCTAATAACCCACTTGAGAAATCTTGGCTTGTTGTCACTGATGGTCATAGGACTAGAAACCATGGAGCTAAGGTTGTGAAACAGTGTTGCCAGACATCATTACGACATCATTGTCATTGTAGTAGCAATGGTCGAGTTTTTGATTTAACGTGTGAGGAAATAGTCGGTAGGATTAGCGTGGTAACTAATGTAGCAACTTGGTGGCAGCCATTTTGGCTCTGATATCAGTACTTTGATTGGCTGAAACTTGGCGGGTACTTTCACCCTTGTTGGGTTTATCACTTCTTTTGTAGTTTTTTTTTTTGTAGTATCTTATTCTAGCCACTGTCCAGTTATCTACTATCTGGCCAAGTTTGGTAGAAAAATATTGAATATGAACGGAGATATTAATTTTTTTTTAGTTTTGCTGCAGTGAGGACTTCAATCATAAAAATTAAAGCGTTTGCTGATTTGCATTCAACCATCAACAATAAGTAGCGCGGACTGCGGATTTATTGAGAGCTTAGTGGCCCGAAGCCACGCGCCCTACTCCAAATAAGTAGCGGTTCCATTTTATCGACAATGATGTGTTGCCGATTATTTCTGGCAGTCCGTTTGCATTGTTACTCGTTAACACTAATAACGAGTAATACTTATTTTGATCACCGGTGGCGTTTTTCCAACATACGAAAAAATAGCATTACAAATTATTGCAATCTTTTTAGTTAATGCCTCCAGAAACGTCAAACCATAAAAGGCACATATTGAAGTTAAAAGAGTGTTGAATACCAAATTTCATTCGTATCTGTCGCATAATTTATTTTATATGAGCGGAATTAGTAGTCAGTATATAATAGTCAGCTAAAATCAACGATCTTCACGCACTTTTATGACATTGATACAGTTTATGCACATGATTGAAATACAACTATTGCGTGTCAGGGCACAAAGGCTGTCCATTTTCAACAATTTTCAAGCTGTTTCGCCGCATAGAGACTTATCCTCGCCATCATGAAATACGCTCAGCTCTGGTTTTTGTTAAAGCACCAAATCTAGTGGCCATTTAACAACAATGCAAGAATTAAACAACGACTTTCTTACAATGAAGTGTGACAATTATTGAACTAGCGTGGTCCTTGATGTCATAAGCCAGCAGGCTTTCTGTCAAATTTTCTTTCAACGTTAATTCAATTCAAATTCAATCCTTGGTGAAATTAATAGCCTGAGTAAACAAACAATCAGTCGATAATGACGAACATTTTTATCATACTTGGTAGAATGCTAAATGATAAGTCGATAAATTTTTTTTTTTGTGTAGCTGTCGCTCACGAACGAGAAACGGAAGGTGACTTACTTTTAGGAGATTTGGGTCAAGGTGTAGGATTTCGAGCAGGAACATTTGATGGAGCCATAAGGTAAAAAGTATTTGTTTTTTGTCATGTTAATTCCTGTTGTCTATGAATCTTCATTAGCGGAGTGGGCAGTTTCTTAAGCAGTATTGAGAATCTTCTGACCTTGGGCGAAATTCTGAGTTACAGAATTCGGCAGCTACCGTTTTCGGAGACTGGCTCTGCCTTCCATTTGCATTCAAGCTGTTATATGAGCTCTTTCTGCACTTAGTACTGGATTGTGGGATTTGATTGTGGTCGTAGATTCACTTCCTCGTAATGTCTAGTCACTAGCGACTCCAAGGCACCAAATGACAGTCTTTGGCTGAATTCAAGACCAGCACTGTAGTGGTATCATTCTAGGAAATCTGGTGTTGGTGTACATTTGGCGTGACGCGGTGGTGTTTGTGGTCACTCCATTGTTGGTGTCAGACACGTGTTATTTGATCCGAGCTTTCACCCCACGTTTCAGTTCTTCAATATAAACAGTACCACATGCCCGGGAGTTTGTCAAAATCAACGGTTCCTACTTGCTCAGCTATTGGTGGATCGTAGCTTACCAACATTGGTCTTGCTGCTTTTGTGCACCATCAATCCCCACCACCCAGTACTTAGTGCAGAAAAAGTTCACAACATAGCTTGAACGCAAGTAGAAGACAGCACCAGTGCCTGACAAAAATTTCATAATTTGTATTTTGAAGGAAGTAATAAGTGTTAGTTTTTATAGTGCTTTAAAAGTTTTTTCGCTTAACACTATGAGAATTAAACTTATTCGTTTGACTTCATGTTAGTGGATGGTAGAAGGATCACGTAAAAGTGAAGCAATTTGAAATGAGGGCTAAGAAGTCCGTATGTTTTTGTGTAAATTATTTTAGGTTCAAATGGCAGTATTGTGTGTAACTTCGGTTATTATAATAATAGACTTTATTTCATCCAATTGAGGATTTACGACAGCACACAAAAATACAAAAACACAGAACAAGAAACGTTTGACTGGAGAAAATCACAGTAAACTGTAATAGTTCCCAGAGTGAAGCAAGCCAAGTAGCGTTTGAAATCTGTCCTTGAGAAGACACCCAAGTCTGCAGTATTGAGCATAAGCTCATCTAAAGTAGTACGATATCGATCTTGCAGCCGACCAACCCTTCCCACCGAAGATGTCATAACTGCGGCAACAAGTCTGTTATCATGTGTAAGCAGATTTCGATACTACTGCACGAAGTGCCCACCCAACACGACCTCAAAAGGTGACACTCCTGCTGCAATACAATGCAATTATTTTTGCAATAAAGATTAAGAAGTGCTGTTGTTATTCTTGGTTGCATTAAAATGCAGTTGGGCTTGAATTAAGCTTAGGCTTATTATAGTGGTTAAAAATTAAGAATAGTATTATTTAAAGTTATTATTTGTGCATAATTACTCTTAATGTTGTTTTATGGTCCTGCCAGATATTACTCATTTCAAGCCCTGTGCAGTGCTACTACAATCATGTGATTGTCAATTCACAAGCTCAAAACCGGTCTGGCAACACGTGATTGGTTAAAGGGATCTTACTCCTTTGTCTGGCTTTCTTGCATATCACTTACAGCTAATGAAAGGAAATAAAAAAAAAATTGCAAGGTCACTACACAGTACACAATTACTCGTAAAGCCTTTCTATTGGTGCATTGTGCAATAAAGTTTAATGTGGAATGTGTGTTATTGCTTTAAGCCAAGTGCATCTGTTAAAAATACCCGTTGCCTTGAGAATTAATTCAACTCCATTTGTGGCCAATGTTGTACTTACAGTTGGGCTTATTCCTGGTATTTGTTTTTAAAATTTTTTTAATTAAAAAAAACTTTTTTTTTTTTACCTAGCATTTCTGCACTACAGTGGTTGTGTAATGCAGATAAGAAAAGCCACAGTCCACCTAAACGGCTACTCAAGTTTTTCTCGTCTTTGTATGCATGCTTGGTAAGTACGTTAAGTAATTTCGCTCTTGTAGATTTATTCCTCTTGAAAAGAAGTAAACACGGTGTGCAAGTTTAATAGCGGGCAATTTCATTGGTGTTGTGTGAAACTAGAGGTAGAGTTTGAAGTCCTGTTTGAACTTCACGAATTGAAAACTGAAAACTTTTTTTCAGTTTTTCTTTTCACTTTTTTTAATTGGATTCTAATGCTTCGCTTCTAATACACCATTTTATAGATTTTTTTCGTAGAACCTTTTTCCATTATCAACATAAATAGATGGAAACCAATTTCTATTTATTTATCCTTCGTTGAGCTCTGAGTGTACATTGGTTTGTTTCTCTCTCCATTGCCTATGATTGAGGACATTTGGTCTAATGGAGTCCTGGTCACAGTTATGTGTGTGTGCTTAATAACTGGTTCAATGAGTTATATTTATGCTAGTGGAGAAGTGGCCATATCAGTAACCCTGGATGTTCCTACGTATTCCATGGCCATGTTCGACGTATCTGTAATACTAGGGATGATACTGAGCAGCAAAACTTGAGATGAAACATCCTTCATAATGATTGTAAATTTGGTTGATGGTGTCAATTAGTACCTATTTTAAATGCTTTCTTAAAATTAAGTTAAATTTACACACTCTTTTCTTTCCCGATGAAATTTAAAGTTATTTTCCCCCATGAAATTTAAAGTTATTTTTCCCCATGAAATTTAAAGTTATTTTTTTCCAGACCAGAGGAAGTCGAGCAGTTTTCCAGTTTTATCCCGAGAACAATGCTCAAGTAAGTTTTAATTTAATATTTCAGTTAATGGAAATTAGATATGACTCTTTGACACAGGAATAACTAAATGTTTTTCATTATAGGTAGTGTAGTTTAAAACACATTTTAAAATATGCTGACATTTGATAATATTGATGAGGAATTAGCCATCAGGAAATGATTCTTTTTTTAAAAACCTCAACAATCAACATTCCTACTCTGGAACCTCGAAGTCATCATTTACATACGGTGGAAAATATGCTCGATTCCAAAATTTTCAAGAATAATTTGTACGCTTGGCGAATTTTCAATAGTCGATTACGCTGGTGGTGGAAAAAAACTTATCTATCTTCTTCAGGCACGTAATAAAAACTCCAAACACCACTGCTTATTTACAGCTGTATGAATGTAAATAAGCGGTGGTGTTTTGAGTTGTTATTACGTACCTGAAGAAGATAGTCGGCTATGTTTTTTCCATCACCATTGTAATAGACTATCGAAAATTCACCAAGAATAGGAATTATTCTTGAAAATTTTGGAATATTGCGTGTTTTCCGCCATATGTAAAAGAAATGATTCTTGTTATTTAATGGCTCACAATTATCTGATTTTAAACAATTTGTTAACCCATATCAAATAGTGTCAGCGTCACAAAGAAGTCTTTAGAATCATAATGGCCGTAGTCTGGGACACACAGTTCCTGCAAGTGCTTAAACGTCAGAGTCCAAAATGACGAGGCTTTTTACAATATGGGGGTAAATTCCTCACCTATTTCAAACTACAGCTTAACCTGGTGTACTGGATAATGTATGTACAAAAAACTCACATCTGTTGTAACTATCTCTACAGGTCACGTTTTTTTTTTTATTTATCTCAGAAAAGTTAATAGCAAGAGCTTGACATCCAATTTTTTTTTTGCGTCATATTGCCAATTGCCATATCACCAAACTTTGTTACAGAATTTGTGAAATCAAGGGCTTTTGCAAATAAAACTCTTTAGTTGAAGCATTTCGTGGCTTGCTTGTTGGGAAGAAACTTTTAACCATGACAGATAACTGCATTTAGTCTGTGGGGGTCGAAAAAATTCCTTAACAGTGAGAGCAACCTCGTTTTGAGGCAGGCCCGATTTGTAAAATTATGGGACAAAACTTAATTGACCAAAACAATCTTGGTCCCCCCATCACCCTCCCCAAACTTAATAGGTTTAGAGGAAGATTGCTACTCATTGATTTGTATGGCAATTTTTTTTTTTACTTTCGAAACAGTGTTAGAGGCCCAAATCCCTTCTGTACACTTTTGGGGGTGGTAAATTGGTTATTTATTATTATTATTGCAAAATAAAATAATATGGCAAAGAAGCAAATAATTTTCCAAGTCTAGCAATGTCCACTCCCTCTCCTGTTTTTTCTTAATAAGTTTAGTGAAAGGTTGACAAATAAAATAAGACGACAATGAAACAAGTTATTTTAAGTTTTTTAAATATTTTAGGGCAATTTTGTTAATATTTGGGCAATTTAGGTTCAGTTACTAGGTTATTTGGAAGATTCTATAACCTTACTTGGCACTTGGGTTCTAGGCTTTATGATTGATTTTGTATATCGGAACGTACAAAATTTCCCATAGAATCTTCACTATTTTGCTACAGAAAATGTAGTGGAAAGAGCAATGAATTTTTCTTGGAAAACTCTGATCCCTAGTGAACGTACTGGATCAGAATGAATCTTAAACAGCAATTCCTTTTAAAGCTAACTATATTTTGTTACATTTGAAGGTAATACTGGCTAACAGTAAAAAATTTACGGGTGTGTTAATTTACTGTTTTTCTTCCCAGATTGAATTAATCACGCAACAAGCCATGAGAGCTGGGTTCACTGGAGGCTTAGTAGTAGATTACCCCAACAGTACAAAGGCAAAAAAGTATGTTTAACACAAGTTGCTATTCCCTTCATTATGTAGTTTTGTTGTATGATTTATACATTGGCGATCTTTATACATTGAGAATGTTTTTTTTTTGTACAGAATTTTCCTTGTACTTCTTACGGGTGGAACACAGCAGTTGCCAAAAGCACTGGGTACGGGAGCTGACGAAAGAAATCCTAATCAGGTGGCCTACAGTGATAAAAGGTAGAGATGCATATTTTGTCTTTTTTAGTTTGTGGTGGTGTGTTAAAACTTGCTTGGAAACCATGTAAACGATGTCTTAACTTGACGGTAGCAATTTGGTGAAGTATTATTCTTTTTTTGCAAAACTTTGCTGAGTTTTATCTCGACCAGTTATATGTAGCAGCGTACAATATTGAAATAACTGAGCAATACATGTTTAAATCCTGCAGCTAAACCATTTTGCTCTCTTGCGTGTTAGGTTGTAAAAAAATTTGCTGAGCAAAGCAAGCTAAGCCTTAACACTCAACTGAATTTTCATTTTGTGCGTTCACAATTGTGTGCTTTGGTTCAACTTTACTGGCCAGAGAGGTTTGGTGCATAGCTGTATAATCCCGAATTATAAGACGTGTAGCATTTTTGGCATTGCATTCTGTTATTCACGTTTTGTTCACATTTTGAATTTATTCTGGTCCCTTTTTCTAGTTTTGTCCAAACTTACATGTATATACATTGCATTATTTAGGCAGAGAATGAAGCAAGTTCGTGGAAAGTCTCTGAAGAAAGGGAAAGATTGGATCAAGGAAAAGAAAGAAAGGCGACGACGACAGGGAAGGTAAGTTACCATTTAATTAAATTTTGTATATGGTTACTTCATGCCACACAAGTTAATGGTAAATTCGGTAACACATTTGCAAAAAAAAATAGATTACACACATTTATTTAACTGGCCGTGGTGGCAGACAGTAGGAGAGCTAAGCCTAGCCATCTAAAGAGGCCGATTTGGTTGATGACTGGAAAGGGTACTTTTGACAGTCCCTGCCAGCACAACTCATGTTCTAACCTTATTTCTGTCCTGGAAGGTGTTTACTTCATCACGGAAAAGTCGGCGATTGTGTTCATTCACATACTTGATATGGATTCAGTCAAGTATTAACGCAGTGCCAGTTTTCTCATTTAGTCACAAATTTAGTTTATTCGATCATCCCTCTCCCAAAATCCAACATAATTCAGTTAAGACTAATTTCTAACCAAACCTTTTTAACAGCCAAAGCTATTCACCATCAGTTTCTGGAAGTTGGCATCTTTTGCCGTTCGTTCAACAGAATGTGCCCCATGCTGAAAGTCGCAGTCTCCGGGACGAACTGAAATTGATCCCAACTTTACATCAACTTCCAGGAAAAGTCAATTTCCCAACTTCCTATCGTGAATTGCATTGGAGGTTATGAAGGTTGGTCTGGTCAGTATTTAGTGTGTACTGTGAATTATGTTGGATTGTTGAAGAGGGGCAGTGTGCGAGTAAGTGAAAATACCGCAAAGGCATTGTCTTTGATAGACTGAATCCAGATCATGTACGTTAATGATCGTGGAGGCCTAGTCGCCCACTTTCCTGTGATGGCGCAAACATGCTCTGGTGAATTGTGTTTGACTTTGTTAAATGTATGAAACTTTAGTAATCTTGCAGCAGAAAAATAACTAGGGTATTAGGCTATTTCATGATTTTGACTTTAAAGTTTGTGGGAGGGGAGCTTTGCCAGGGTGTTTAATAGGCTTTTATGGCTTTGTTTTGCATTGCAATTCACCCATCGTAATACTCCACATGTGAGTGACAAAAGTTTAACACACTCTAAATTAAGATTTTGTCTGTTAATTTTTTTTTCATCCCAAATTTAATTTCAGGGAAGTGAGGGCAGATACAAAATATACAGGAAGAAAACGAAGTGGAAAATTTTGAATGTATCATAGGTATTTAATAAATATTTGTTAAAAGATTGTATAGTTTATTATTCTTGAGGTTGATAGTTAATGTGAAGGTATTTTGTGAGACCTGCTTTATTACCGACACTCGGGCACCTTTTTGATGAAATTCTCAATGTGAAAAAATAATAAAAAATGCCAAAATTTCATACTAGGGAAATATTATTGTCCGTCAAAGGCTTAGCAGCACTGTAGACTAAATATGTTTGGCTTGAACTACACTGGAACCTCTTTAATCCTAGACCTGGTTTATTCACGTTGCCAGTAATTTTTACTCTGTCTTCCAACAACAATCATCCTTATGCGAACACATCCGGATGGTTTACCAATATGGCAGTCATTGTGACAACCAATCCAAGTTAGGGTGAGCACGTTCAGTCTGTACACAGTAACAATGAAATATGGTAGCGTGAAGGGTAATGTTAATACCAAGTCAGTAAAAGACAACATTTTGTTGATGAAAAACTGTACGTCGAGATGCTGCGGTGGGAATCACGTTAACAAATGGGGCAGTGTGACAACATGGCATCCTACTTGACCATCGTATGTTGTGCAAAATTATTCAGCACATCACTTGTTTTCACCCCAATATTTTGATGTTTAGATAAAAACTAGGGAAAAGACTCGTATAGCGCTTGAAAAGTAATTTTGAGTTGGGGAAGTGGCGGTTCATCTCCCAATTGATGAAGGGTCCAAAATTATCATGAAAGCATGTGGGCTTGTCACTTCCCTATTAATAGGGTAGGTATTTCAAGTCTATTAGATCCAAAGATAGTACTTTAAGGCGGTCACTTAACATAACACAAAGCTGGCCCATATAAAAATGCACATTAAAAGAAAGATGGGTGAAAATGGGGAACAGTTTTGCCCCAACTCGGTCTAGGGGTCCGAATTTTGAAAAGAAAATCGTGTGAAAAAAACTTATCAAACCATCTTTCATAGAGAGCTAGGTTTGGTTTACTAACTACAAGTAACGTCCATGGTCTTTTACGGCGGACACTTTCTACACGGTCGCCGAAGGTGTTGGTGCAAGCTTATAAAGCCTTAGTCAGACCTCTGTTGGAGTATTGTTCTCCTATCTGGTCCCCGTATCTGTTGGGTGACATTAGGACCGTTGAGGCTGTGCAAAGGAGATTTACGAGGATGTTTTGAGTTTACGGCATTTGGCATACAAGGATCGGCTGGGCTCGCTTGGGTTGGAAACCCTTGCTGATCGAAGGCAAAATCTCGATCTGATTTGTGTCTTCAAGCTCCTGAGCGGGCTCATTGACATCGATTGGAGGAAGCTATTGACTCTTCGGGTGGATAGGTTTGCTGGACCTCGTACTTTGTTTCTTCGCCGATGTTGGGTGGATGTTCGAAGGTTTTGCTTTGGTGTCAGGGTGGTCAGGGCGTGGAATGCTCTCCCTGATGACGTCAGATGTGCGCCCTCCCTCAGTGTTTTTAAACGTCACCTGTCCCTATGTAAAACCACGGGATAATTTGTGGCTTCCACTGTTTTTTTTTTGTCCTTATGGATTTTTGCCGTGTTTGGATTCATATTTATACTTATACTCAGTGGATGACCGTCACCAGGGAGTCGAGGTTTCTGCTGCGGCATAATTTCCAGATTTTCCTGCAGCCAAGTAATTTAAATTCTGCTCTTAAACGTCTTGGGTTACATACACGGGCATGTTACATCGCTACAGAATGTACAAATAATGAAGGGACAAAACTAAGAACCCATGCCGTCTTAACATTTTACACATAAGCTGTACGACAATCAGCGACACTCAATCATACATTCAGAATTTTTAGTAGTGTCCTATTGGTATCTCTGCCAATGACTTGAGTCACATTCGAAGTCATTATTTTACCAGTGGTCTCAAGAGCATTTTAGCCTCGTTTCGAAGCTAGAGGTAAAAGCCCCGGCCTTTACCAGAAGTCAGACCGGGATAGCAAAGACTAAAAAAAAAAGCTCAGATCGCTCTAGACAACGTAGTGGTACAAATAACGACTTCGAATGCAAGACAAGTTAACAAGACTGTTCGATTACCACGATTGTCAATTTGTCATGGCGCATAAGAATACAATTTAATAATGCTCAATACAGATGCAAATTGTTCTGTAATAAGGCGTCTAGGTTTTACCCCTTTCTTTTATATACATCTCCAAGCAGCGCACCCCCATGGTTACGTACATGTTGCCGGTAAAGTGTGAGCAGACTAATCAAACACTTTAATTATGGATGTCAATAGTTGTTAGAATCTGCAACATGTCCAATTTACTGTAAAAATAACATTTGGACACAAGTTTTGCAAAAATGTGTTGACCCACCTTGTTCATTTTGAGATATTCTCATTTAAACAAAACTAACCCATTATAAAAATCGCTGTCAAGTGATACTTAACCCTTTAAGGAGCGAGTTTTTTTTTGGTCGTCACCCAAGGAGTGAGGCACTAACGAAACATTTATTCTTGCGAAAAATATTGGACACAATGATCTCAAACTTGTTACGTGCACGCAACAGATATTCGTTAAGGTGCTCAGAAAAAAATCAAGATAAATTGCTTTAATAGTTTTGGAGAAAGATTTCATAAAATTACGGGTGTTAATGAACTAAAAGTTGAAAATTTCCCTAGTTCAAATATTTGTAAAACTTTCGAAAGTGAAACTCTTATGCGCTTTTCAGACGCAAGGTCTTTGTAGAAAATTAAGGTAATTTCATAATTTGTATTTAGAAAGAAGCAATAAATGTATAGCGCTTTTCAAAGTATTTTCGTTTAACACTATGAGAATTAAACTTATTCGTTTGACTTCATGGTAGAAGGATCACGTAAAAGTGAAGCAATTTGAAATGAGGGCTAAGAAGTCCGTATATTTTTGTGTAAATTATTTTAGGTTCAAATGGCAGTATTGTGTGTGACTTCGATTATTGAAGATTAAGAAGTGCTGTTGTTATTCTTGGTTGCATTAAAATGCAGTTGGGGCTTGAATTAAGCTTAGGCTTATTATAGTAGTTACAAATTAACTACTTAACTCATTTTCTACCAACTTGTGGGTCGACACATTTTTGCCTAAACTAAATGTTTGTTGAACATTTAGTTGTGTCGCCCACCAATATTCAGTGACATCAAGCCATGAGACTGAATGCCCACAGTTGGCATGCAACACCACCTGGTGGGGAGTAGTAAAGGCCTTTGAGCATTTAAACAATTTAAAACGGTCGTGACAATATTGCAACTACTCCAGGACTGATTCATACTTAGGCTGCCCCACTTTGTTTAATTGCGTACTAAAATTTTAGAAAATAAAGTTAATACTGCTTATTTTGTCTAACAATAGCTAGGGACCCGTACTTTCCGTGATATTTTAATGCAAAATTTTGCAATATATGTTGCGAGAATTTTTAAACTGTGTGGTGGAAAAAGGTAATTTTGCAATACATCATGTTGCAAGATTTGCTGAATTTCGCAACCAAAAAAAATCATGGTTAACAGAAAATAGACTCATAAGTGGTGTACAACATGAATAAATTTAAAAAAATTTAAATTCCACTTCAAAACGGCTGCCAGTAACGAACAGAAGACCTTATTTTACTGCAAAGTTAATAAAATTTTGATGAAATGTAAGTCACTATTTATTCGGGCAAAAAATTACCTTCAGCAAACGGCAAATTCCTGTTACAGATTAAGCATTCGTCCGAAAAAAACGTCACTGACAATAGTATTCACAAAAAAATTCGCACTCAAAACCAGAACAATCGCATATCTGCTTTTTCAATAACTGAGCGGTTAACTTTACCAGGAACAACAGGAATGGTTTTTCTGAACTTTGTTACATAGTCTGCTTTCAAGTTCTAAGACGCGAGCGTGGTCCCGGTATTTACTGGGCTAAATCCTTGTCGGATCTTCCACTCCCTCAGCAACATAGTGTCGAGTTCAGTTTACTAGGTGCAATACACGAGGATTGGCTGGGCCTTCCAAGATTCATAAAGGAGGCCTTGTGTGCCAAATAATGCTATATTGCAATCTATTCTAAACACCGACGGCTCACCAGTCTTTGTGTGCTTGAAAGCAGACAATGTAAGCAAAAAAGATGTAGCCAGAAGTTCAAAGAACCACCCTTATTGTGCCCGATTTAGCGCAGGTATCAAAAATTAGCATATATTAGTGTGTCCAGTTTTTAAAGATATTTTAACCCTTTGCGCACTGGACCCGTGAATTTAACGGGAGGGCAAGCCAACCGTTGCGCGCCGAACCCGTAGAATTTACGGGAGCCACTTTATCGAGCTGTACGTCAGTCCGCATGGTGCATTGATCGCTCCTGGAGCACACTAAAGGCATGTGTCTGCTACAATTTCCCACCAATTTTGGCCACGTGACTAGTTTCTAGCCAATAATATTTAATTTTTTCCCCGAGTTATGTCGTGTTCATTCGCTGCCCCCGCGAGTTTCGGGGGGAAAAAAAGATGGTGGCTATTGCATCAATTAGCGACTCTCCCGATTCAGATTTTGATTTACATCGTGCACCACTTTAGACCGAGGTAAATTAGCAAATTATGGACGTCTTTGAGAGATAAAACTAAAGAGAACTGTGATAACGTTTTTTTTTTGAAAAATGATCGATAATTTATTATGTGAATCGAAATACGATGCGTCCGATTGGATCGCAGCACGACGCGATAAGAATGGCCGCTGCCGACCATTGAGCCCCGGCCCTCATCCTGCTCGTCTTACGTCGCTTGCCTTCTATTTCAATCTATCACACCACCATATTCGCGAATTCAGGATTGGATTAAAAGGGTGAACATTTGAGAAATGATTTTTCTTCGTTGGAGTTTTTTTTTTTAACAATATGGATTTTGGAGATTTACACAATGTAACTAGTCCAAGTCGGGAATAGGCTTAACCTACGCTTTGCTGATGTGCTTCGTCACTCGACCACTGGAACAACTGAAAATAAAATGCTTTTTTTTCAGCCCTAATGAAGGAGAAACAACTAACTCATAAGATTTTAATTAATAATAAGCTTGCCAAATGGATGTAAATAATTACGGCTTTGTGATTACATGCCCGCTTCTACAAAATAGGCCCAAACTTTGTTGAAAATGAGGCTGCCACTCCTGAGAGCGATTAATGCACTACTGACAGACGTGACAATTTTGTTTAAAAAGTTTCACACATTTTTGGTGCCAAGGATAACAGATATTACATTTATGAAAAAAAATACTCTTTCTGCATATAAAGTTGTCATAATTGCTCTTAAAATCCGTACTATGTTACGTTATAATTTTTTTGTGCGAATATTCGAGTCAAGACCCAAGTATTACCAACTGTTTAAAAAAAATTAAAGCCTCAACTACGTTTGTAAAGGGAGTTACATGAATTTTAATGCTGACATGCATCATTTTCTTGCTCTACAAATAGGCCTAAATCATGTTGAGCAGAAGGAAGCTGCCAAGCAGGGCAGCCGCCCCTGAGAGATTAATGCACTACTGACAGGCGTGACGATTTTATTTAATTAAAAAAAGTATCACATATTTTTGGTGTAAAGAAAGATAACATATATCATTACGTTTATGCAAAAAAAAATGTACTCTTTCAGCATATAAAGTTGGTCAAAATTGCTCTCAAAGCCAGTACTATGTTAGATATTTTTGATTTGTAATACATTTTCCATTTCCCTACCCTAAATATGCCTTAAAATTTTTTTCTGTGAATATTCGGGTTAAGGCCTAAGTATTATGAGCTGTTTAAAAAAAAAAATGAAGCCTCTGCAACGTTTTTAAAGGGAGTTACATGAATTTTAATAAAGACGTGCAATGATTTCTTGCACTGCGAAAAACTGGCTGGTTTGAGCTAGCAGGTGCTCTTTTTCTAGCTGGCGTCAGAAGGGTTAGATCCATTTTTCAAGCCTTGATTTGGGTTTTAAAAAGGCTGTATGAACCCACCTTTTTTTCTATGGTTTGACTCCAACATCCCTTTGCGGTGTAGAAAAATGGCCAACACAATGTTTGTTTCAATTTATTTTTTGGTACAGTCTCCATTTACAGCAAAAAAACAAGGCTCAAAATACAAAAAGTTTTACACTATCAATTTGTGTTTAGCATTCTAATCCACTCACGCGTACATTCACACAGTTAACGAATAACAAGATTTGCAGGCAGAGATGTGCAAAAAAGCTCGGCAGATATACCGGAAAACCCCTACACATAATAATGGGCTAGACTTAGACACACATTTATCCGCTGGCATAGACCAATCACAACAAGGTTTAGCATAAATATTTAAAACTCTCCACTCAAGCAGGCCAAGCCCAGCTAAGAAATGGTAAAAATGTAGGGGAATTCCTCGTTTGAACACATTAACTACCAATTTTACAGTTTTTCAGTCAGGAACCAATTACTTCTTTTACAACGAATTATGAACCTGCAAGAAATATACACTTTACATACTCTTCTTTTAAAGATCGTCATCATCATCTGGTAAAGCCGTTTGCTGAGCATCCTGAAAAGTAAAGAAAAAATCAGTGGATAAATCTTAATAAACCTTAAAGAGCTTTGGATCAATGCACTGCTCAACTTCATCAATTACCATACGGGCCGGATTGTAAGGCAACTCGAATGTAAGGCAAATTGCTGTTCACCAAAATGAATGGGCACGATTATTAGGCGGACCCAAGATTCTGCCAGTGCCAATTGGTAGGTATTGTAGTTAATATTATGATTCAGCCAATGCCGATTCAGATTATTTTCCGTCGTATGGGCTTGTTTTAATTGTGCACCCCATAACAATTTTTAAGGGCCACTTTTTATAAATAATTAAAAAAACTATTTGAGCTACTAGCTTATCATTAGCTCTCAAGAAGACTATTCGAATGGTGTTTTTATACTTTAAAGATTTGGCCACATTATGGATGTAGATGAAAATATAAGACAAAAACAGTTTTAATGGAACAAATTCAAAAAAAATATGGTCTTATGGTACGCCAGTATGTAAATAATTTTCTTACTGGTAAGGGCGTTTTTTCCTGCCGAACCGATCTGTTGAAAAATGACCGGTATACTGAACCGATCACCGATGCCGATTTTATTAAACAAAACACCTTTGCTAAATTTGGCAACTTTAAAAAAAAAAATGATTTTACAAATATCCTTATTTTTAAAACTGTATTTAAATTTCATTTACTACATAAATAAACCCAAATAAAACAATAACAAAATATAAAGCACAAAAAGTAAATTGTAAAGTTGTTGGCTGTTATCAGTTAGGCATGTCTGGTGTTTTTTTTTTTTTAGTTGTCAAGCCATTCCTGGCAGTCATGTCCCAGTTTAAATTTCATTTAATATATAAAGCAAAAATAAAACAATTAAATCTAAAATGCAAAGCTTAAAAAAATATTATTTACATCTATACGCAAGGTTATCAGTCATGCCTAACAATTTGGACAATTTGGATAATTGTCCCAATTATATTTCTGGTCAATAATTTACAATATAATTATTACGTCTGCAAATTTTTATACTCCTAGAACGCATAGTTTTTTTTTATTACAATTAATTTTCGTGAGGCATGCAACTTGTTCATGGCAGCCGTGTTGCGGCCATAGGCGTTCTCACTCGAGAATTGAAAAAATGGCGTAGGCCTAAAAGGGTTAATGAATTGAGACATCCGCATTTTCTCAACATACATCATTCATGTTTGAGTTAACATCTATATTTTTTTCCTGAAATAATCGTAGATGTATTAGTTTACCGGTATGGAGCATCGCCACCCTCTCCCCTCCAGTTTTCCGTCGTACCTGTTACAGTCTGTTAGTGGTGTACAGATTATGGTTCCTCTGTTATCAGAAACGGTACTGGAACCACCATCTTTGGTTTGTCGATGTGCTGATTAACTTTCAAAAATAGTGTTAAGGGCGATTAAATCCATTTTGACATGCAGTCTATTACTTTTAGATAAGCAGTAACTAAACACAAGAATTGCATTACTACATCACCAAAACATGTAATGGGGGCTGCCACTGTTTCACGCGGAACAAATTAATGCAGACGGCGTACTGGCGTAATGTTCACATATGTAAAAAAAAAAAAGGTTGGGGGGGGGGGGAAGACAAACTTCATGTCTTCGCATGCACCAATTCGGGCAGCCAATATCTAACGGAAACGCCTATCCGGAACAAGAATATGTCTGCAATTTGTTACACCCATAAACCGCAGACTGTTTTGGCAGTGCTTGTTTCCGCAGGTACCGATCAAAGGGTTAATCCGAAATACCCAAAATCAACTTAAAAGACCCTTTTAAACACCACAATAATTACAGTATTGTCAACGAGGCTTTTTAACGGCAACATCTGCCACATTAGCAGTTCTAATAGTAAAATGAAAAATGGAGCAGCCCCCCCCCCCCCCCAATAAAATTAATGTACTGACTACGGCAACGTTACAAGATAAAAAGTCGCGAACTTTCATTATTGGCTTCACTGCATAACATGGTCTCAATACACTATCCCTACGCATCTTTTGGGGACATCACTATTATCAAAAGGGTGCCTCCCCAGTCCCCAAAACCAATCTTAATTTTGATAATGTTGCGAATAATATCTATCTTTACACTTATGCAACTTACTATCAAATCTTGTTCTATCTTCTTCTGCCATTCAGGATCCATTTGAACCTCTGGTGGAGCAATGGCAGGCATCGCTACAAATTCAAGATTGGGATCTCCAATCAGCTTCCTTGCCAACCACAGGAATGGTTTTTCAAAGTTGTAGTTGCTTTTGGCACTCACGTCGTAGTACTGAAACAATTATCATTTCATTAACACGTGCTTCGACCCATTTGTTGCGCTTACAAAATTGTCACGCTTGCCTCGGATTAGAGGGACAACATTTTCATCATAATGTCTAAGAATAGCCTGCCTGCTGTTTTTGTGTCGTCATAGGCAAACAACAAAATTAAAACGGGTCTGTCAATTTTTTTTTTTATTAACACGATCACACACACACATGAACCAGTCTTTGGGATAGTTTGTGGTTTTCTTGCCAAATAACTTAACAATTCAAGCTGTCTAAGGATCCTCTGCCATTGAGCACTCCAGCAGAGCAGGCAGCTGATTGCCAACAAAGCGAACCATACTGAACCAACTACGAAATGCTACTTTTCAATTATTTAACAAAAACTAATTCATCATTGAAAATTAGCTTAAGTCTCAAAGGAAAGTTAACTCGTAAACACTCATTTAACACTTGCCACAATTAGGATAAAAACCGTTCCATTTCTAAGCCATTTGAACATT
>JAHWFP010013934.1:119257-202463 GCA_023313725.1 Lithobius niger
TATGTGCCTTTAAAGTATGGGTTTGACAGCCAACTACGATCTTGACCAAGGCGGCTCTGAGGGTGGCTTTGAGAAGTCTTTTCAGGTCGGGTCATGTGCAATATTGTTACAAATGTTTCTTGTTGCATACAGGGAATGGGTTCAATCATCCCCCCCACTCAGATCACTAGTGATGTTGCTCCTAGAGTTGTATTGCAGACATGCTTCCAGGGTTGCCATTAACAGCATTTGCTGAGAAAGGGCCACACCAGCTTAAAAAAAAATTCCTTTACAGGCACAGACCCAACTTATTTTAATCCAGCCAGACTGCATGAATGAGAAATCGGCGGAAAGTTTTTAATTGTTACCTTCCCTTGTAGCCCTACTCTCAAAGAATTAAGATAAAAATATTAAGTTTGGGGAAAAGGAAATGCAAAAATGCATAATTAAGGTTGTTAACTCACGCCGTGTATTCGTTTTTGGGAGTTGAAATTCTGAACAGAAGTAATGGGAAATGTTTACCCCATCACCATTTATATGCAATGAGATTTACAATCCTAGTTTGAATTGTAAATAACTGTATGCAAATGTACCTTTTGCCTCATCAATACGAGTTCGCATTGAGATGATTTTATTAAGGAAACCCCTCAATACCTGAACAGAACACGTACAGTAGACCTCGACTATCTGAACTAATTGGGACCGAAGGGTGTTCGGATAATCCAATTTGCATGTAAAATAAAGGAGGAAAACATTTTTCTTTACTCGTTTTAGTGTTTGTGAACTTTGCTTGATTGTATAAGACTACTGAAAAGAAAATTTTGCATGAAATGATTCCAGGAATATAAATAAAGCAAACTCAATTATTCCTTATCTTAAAAAACGGTAAATTTCTTATATTTTGTGATAATGGGAGTTCGGATAATCGGGGTTCTACTGTAGTCATAGTCGAAAGTTATAAAATCACGACAAATTTAATGACACTCAGTTTTTGTCTTAGTTTCACAGGGTCCATGCCATACCTTCGGTGTTTCTATCACTATTTTAATAGCATCTTCCATGTCATTAACGAGGAGCAGGGATGCTGCCGGGAGTACCAGCTTTTTTCACCTACCCACTTTTCATTATTTCTCATACCTGTTTATTTTTTCATATTTTTCACGTACTTTCATTTTCGTATCACTATTTCACATAACCAGTTTCACATTTCTTTAATAAAAATTTTTCTTTTCCAATGACCATTGTAATTCCCCTGTAATTTCACTCAGAGCGAAAGCAAATTTAAAGCGACTTCGCCTGTAAACCAACCAATTTTCTTTTGTGTGTTCTAACCACAGGCATGCCTACGTAATTCCAGGCCAAAAATTAGGGCGGATAATTTGATTGTTTTTAATTCGTTTGTGCGTTTTGCCTTTTCCCCCCGCATTTTTCACATTATTTTGCCACTAGCAATTTTTCACATTTTTTCACACCGGCAGCATCCCTGGAGGAGGGCAGGGTCGGTTTCACATTTTGTTTTACATGGCCACAAAACTACAGTTTCAGTACACTATAAGTTTGCCACCAACAATACAAATACCATTCACATTACTGAAATAAAAACAAACAACATGTGTTTTGACTTTTCATTTTTTAACAATACGAGCTAATATTTTGGCTATTTACCTGCAAATTCTTTTTCCTGTGGAATGTGATGGACTTTGCTTTGACTTTCCTGTCTTTAACATCAACTTTGTTTCCACACAAAACTATGGGGATGTTTTCACACACTCTCACTAAATCTCTGTGCCAGTTGGGGACATTCTTGTACGTCACACGCGCCGTCACATCAAACATGATAATGGCACACTGCCCTGAAAAACAAAATACTCGTTTGTAATATTTACATAATTTTAAGTTTTGGCCAATTTAATACAGATGTCACAAGTGACAAAAATGTAAACACATCCATAGGACGTTGTGCATCCACATGAAAACTCTTACTTCATATTCCGTTACTTGTAGCAAGGTCCACCTGAAGAGAAGCTGCACATTTCAGCTCCTGGCGTCAGGCCAGTGGACTTGACCCTTTGCACGCTGAACCCGAAAAATTCTCGGGCAGGGCAAACTTTCAGCCAGAACTATAATCCGTACACGATTTGTAAACTGGGCGTGGCTTAAAAAAAATATCGATTGTCCACTCCAGTACAACACCACGACTAGCATCATGGGTAAAAAAACAACCGCCAGTACAGCAGTCACAAAATGGCATCTACTAACGCGTCTTTAATCGGGAAAAAGAGGTAAAATGATTCACAGCCAACTAGGGAAATTATTTGGAATATCTATTGTTATCCGCGAAGCAAGGAACCCACAAAGAGCAAGAACGCCGTTTCCCAAGAAACGTCAGATGCAACAAAGGTTTCTTTCAGTTGTGTTAAACAAATAGTTAACGAAGGCGCGCAACTACCCGCTGAAACAAGTGCCACTCCAGCCACAGCAGAAGCTACAGTTACGCGGTTCATAACGGCAGCGAAATAACAGCCAAAGGCGCCAACGGTAACAAGCTTGGACGACTTTCAACTGTCAGCAATAACTGAAATTCACCGAGAAGGTAATTATCCAAATCTTGATAATGTTTTGGCCAAGTTCAACTCGAACTTCCGTGCCATTAAACCATGAAAAAGAAACTTGGGATGAAATACCGAAAATGCAACAACAGAAATTTTATATAAAAGCGTCCAGAAATTGTTGCCCAGCATCGCCGATTTTTACGTCTGGTACGACATTTACTGTAAGAAGTAATCTGTCTCATTTACAGTATTTATTTATTTGGATGAAACGTGGGTGAATGAGCGTCACGGGCGCGAACGCCAATGGCAGCTAAAGAAAAGTGGCACCGGACTCACAGCTGACAGCGCAATTGACGGCTTGGTTGGTCGCCTTATTCCGATTGGAAAGGGCCAAAGACTCATTTTGCTACACACCAGCAGCCAGGATGGTTTTGTTAAAGATGGCATGCTTCTTTTCCGAACTGGATTTTTTTCCCACTTTCTCCAACCCCGTAGCTTGGCTGTGAACAAACAGCTCTTCTCAAGAGCTATACAAACGGTTGTTTTCACAACCACCAAAAATAAAAAGATCTGAAATTTGTACTGTTTCACAAATAAATTGTTAAACATTCACAGTAGAACACACTTCCTTCCTTAACTTTTTTTTTTAGCTCCACAATGAATTAAAACTTAAAACCTACATGTTTTTTATATTTATTTCCGTCTGACCCAAAATACAAGAAGGGTGGGAGGGAAGAAATACCCAAAAGGAAGTGGCAAATGTTTTAAAGAAAATAGTAAATAAATACATTTTTCCAAAGATTTTATGCCCCACGGCACGATATTAGGGTGGGGGGAGCCCTTTTACTCCACCATCCTTATTTACTCCACTGCTGAAAGGGCCCGAGTCGGAAATTATAACAGTAAGTGGAAAGAAATCTGAGGCTAAAATGAAATTCGGTAAGAAAAAAAGGATTTTCTTTTTTGAATTCAGCCTGAAATTTATCTTATACCCCCCCAAATATATTTTATTTGTCTTCGATTCCCCCGATTCCCTATTGGTGGAGAAGGCCTGTAATAAAAAAATGTTAAAAGTCGATATTAAAAAAATTGGCATCAAATAACAAAACCATGATCACGCACAGACAAGCCTTGGTGCGGTCTATAGATAGCCATAAGACATACCGACTCCGGGAAAATCTAAGCGACAATCAAGCTGCTCGCGAGCCACGCCCAGTTTACAAACCGCGTACGGAGTATAAACTTGAGAATTTCTCGTTTAAGAAATGCTATTACAGCGCTTGGCTCAGGACTGTCAATTTCATAATTTACACCTCCTTAGAATTTCACATTTGCCTCATTTCAAAGAGGATGTGAACAGTGACCTATTTCATGTGTCAGTGATGTGTAGTGGATGGGAGTTGTTGACAATACTCAGGAGAACTCTTTCTTCATACTGGAATTTCAGTTTAACCTTTCGAACGGGTAGTTAGAAATACAGTGTGCAAAGGGTTAACATTGCTACAATTTGTATTTACTAAGCAATGCTAAGAGGCGTTAACTTCCTTTCATTCACAAGAATGGAGCCGGAAGTCAAGAAACGTTCACCCAAGTCAGCCTTGGCTCGTGAAACTTTACTCATTCCTTGCATCCAGGTTGTTGGCCATTTGGCCAGTACATATTAATGTGTAGGCTATTACTTAACAGTTTTAGCAGGTGTGAACTGCTACTTAATGTTTAAAAATTGTTTTCAATAATGTAACTCTCCAATAAGGAAAAGAGGCTAGTTAATATTACATGCTTGATTGGACAGCCATTGTATTTCTGCAAACAACGCAAACTGCTCTTTTCTAGCTAGTGCAGTTCCGGAGATATGACAATTTCAGCGTCAGGGTTTGTTAATCAGACGCAGTTATGGCCAATAGGGCTAAAAATTAAGTCACTAAGTGCTGAATCCCCTCCCCCCAAGGTTTTCATCCTGCTCGTTGTTGATTAATACTGGATGCACATTGCCTCACACCAGGTGCATACTCAGTATTTCGTCTTGGGCCAGAGCGTGCCAGACACTGGCGCTTGTTACTAAATATTGAATCAAAAACAGGCTAGCCTGCACCAACATACACTAGGCACGCCACAAATTTTGTAGTGTGACATTAAATCTGACAGTAGGCTATTATCGTAGAAATTACATGTACCGTAATTACCAGGTTGGGGCGTCTAGTATCTGGAGGTAAAAAACATCACCAGTGCATATTGTAATACCAGGCTGTTGGTCTCCCAACACATTCATCTTGTAATCCAAGGTAAAATAAAAGCTATTTGGTTCAAATGTTTTATTCAGATACAGTTTCGAATACTGCCATTAGTAGTTTGTTAGGGCGTGCGAACAGTTTTTTTTTTCTATAACACCCAGATTATTGCTGTTAAAATCAACATTACCTTGAATGTAGTAGCCATCTCGCAATCCTCCAAACTTTTCTTGACCTGCTGTATCCCAAACGTTAAACCGAATTGGCCCTCTGTTTGTATGGAATACTAGAGGATGAACTTCCACACCAAGTGTCGCTGCAATTAAACAATTAAGTTGTACCGATTTACTAAACGCCAATTCAGATGTTGAAAAACACTAAATCAACAAGGCAATAATTCACAAATAAGTAAATTAATGTACGTAACACCTGGGAAATTGTGGGGGAGAGGGGGGGGTGTTGCGCAAACGTCCATTATGGTGGGGGACAGGAGAGTATGACGAAATGTATTTTGGGTTGGAGAGTTCCCCAACCTTGGGACGTCTTGTTCTTCATTACGAAAAGATCAAAGTAAATCAAGTAACTGAAGTTTGCAGAGTGAGGAACTAAACCCCAGTCAATAACAATATATACTCTCACATATGGGCATGGAGGGAGAAATACTCAAGAAGAGTCAAGGAAGAGCCCGGGCTGAACCCACAAACTGCTTTAGCTGCATTGCACCTCTCTCCGGGGTACGGCATTGTTTAAAGAATGCATTTTGTGTGTCACACCATTTTTATTTACACCCACCAAAATTTATAAACAAAACTTAGGAGCAGTTTAAAGCATTCATTTTAATTTGCTTTGAAACTAACAATAATTCATTGCAGCAATTGCTCTTTGAAAAGTTTGTGTGACTACCAACATCAACTTAAGGCGTTAATAGAAATTCCCATTTCCAAGGCTTTAAGAAATTCTATGGTATGAACGAACTGTGAAAACAAAAACTCGAGGCAAGTCTACATAAAATTGGATACCTACTCGGGCACGCTGTAAACGTTAATATGTAGAACGACAGATGCAGAGCTCTAAATGTTCCAAAAAAAAAAGTACACATAGCACGTAGCATTAACTGCGATGTAAAATAATGGTATTTCTTTTTACTTAATGGTTCAAGTAGAACAAGACAATGTGATCGTCGGAGGTATGAATCGCAAACTTTTTATTTTCAGGTTTTTAAAAATTCTGTTGATTTGTATTACGGTTGTGTCTAGTCTAAAGAATGCTTCAATTTCATGTGGTTGTGCACCTAGTAAAAAAAAAAAATCTGGGTTTGTGCTCGTCTATAACCTTAAATGTTACAGAAGTTTCCAGATTTCAAGAACTGGTCAATGAAAACTCAAGGGTCAAAAATTAGTCACGAGAAAACGATGCAAATAAAAGATGAATTTGTTAATTTGAAATCTTATCAACGTTGTTGCAGATGCGACAGGTTTCGTTCCATTAAATGACACTGGTGAAATGCACTACCACTCATTACAATTAATTTTTTTTTAAATACACGTTGTACAGTTGACAGGGAAAATTAACACTTTCGTCATGGGGAATTTCCAGGACCACTCCAGGTTTAGGAGATTTTCATGGACCCGTACGAACCCTGAAAATTTAACTATGCTCAGAATGGGATTTGGAGCGTTTGTTTATGTTTCCGTAGTCGATTTTCTCAATACGGTACCATAAGATAATCCTATGTTTTAGCTCCCTGCTGGCAAATTAACACTGGCTTCAAGGGATTTATCTTAAATCACCGATTTGGCATAAATGAGCTAGGCCTAGCTCAAAAGGATATTTCCAAGTTATAAATCAGTTTTCACCATGTAGCACAGCTAAACTGCAACGCAAATTTCAATTTTGCATCGCAAATGTTCAAAATTGCTATGGTAATAGCAGTGCGATACCGCTCATTTTGGGCTCCCGAAGATGATATTGAAGTAATATCGTTGCTGTGGAACGCAATATCATGAGCAGAAGTCCTCATTTTATGCACATTTTCATATTAACGATAGTCCCCTATCTAGCAAATGTTAGACCACTGTCTGCAATCTTCTGGCTATGGTTCCGGTCTGGTTACAGGCTTGATTTATGGTTTGTCCATCAGAATATGAAAATGCCACACTCAGTATTTAGATTGTCGATCATCGTTTCCAAGCCTACTTTTTATTAGGCCGAACCCCTTCTCCCAGCTTGCCATTTGCTTGCAGTTGTTTACGCAAATTATCTCCTATCAAGTGCCATCCTAATATGTCTTACTTGACAGATGATTTGCGTAAACAACTACAAGCAAATTGGAAGTTGGGAGGAGGAGGTTTGCCTGATGCAGACAGACTTGGAAACCATGATCGACAATCTAAATATGGGAGGCGACGGAGTGCAGCATTTCCAAATTCTGATGGACAAACTGTAAATCACACCAGACTAACCTCGAAAAGCCTGAAAAACTCAAAAGTGGTCAAAAAATTGCCAGATAGAGCGCTATCTTGATGTGGAAATGAGCGTAAAAATGGAAGAATTCTGCTCTTGAGTCGATAACCGAAACCGATTTGCTGTCGGTTTTTTGTATGGTGTTCAAAAAATCAAAAATTTATTTTAAAATTAAATATATTAAAGACAGAAATTTCCCTAGTCATAAAAAGAAATAAAGAGGAAAATGGTGCCAAAACCAGGCCCATGGTCATTGACACTGCGAAACTGAATGTTACAGATACCGAAACTGCGGGTTTTGTAGGCATGTAAAACTGAAACCGGAACCGAAAAATGAAATCGACCGATTGCTACACTAAATCCAAGCGAATATGCACAAACTCTTTAAGTGTCAAAGTCAGTTTGCTCAGTCTGTTGACTCAAAGACCGTTGTCGTAATGATCCATCTCCCATCAGGCTCATTAAATCAGATTAAACCCCACCAATTTGTCGGGAGTTTTAATGTGTCATCACATGAGAGTGGTTAGCATACGATGGGTTTCGCAAGAATTTGAGCTTTTATGACTTTTTACTCACTTGAGACTATTTTAATGGCGTTTATTCAATGCCCAAAACAGTTATATATATATAAAAAAAAGTTTCATAGGATCTTGCCTTTTTTAAATTCTGAATAGCATAATGCAGTGAGTACGTTTCTCAACAAATCTTAGTAGCTTAGTGCGCCCGATCGCCTTACAAGAATTCATTCCCAGTCTGACACACTACCGATCTCGCAGGATTCATTTCCAGTTTTAATTAGTAAGGAGGATGGCAACTGTGCTATTAGCAAATTTGGGTGAGAAATTAGAATTGAATGGAGATTTAGTTGGAAGTCTATAATATTTTGCAGATGAAATAAAAAAGAAATAATGGCACTGTGGTAAACGTAACACCACCGCACATAACAGTAGACTACATATTAATTGCACAGTCTATAGTTTCGAATAATATAGTAAAGTATGTCACTGCGACTTGTCACACTCAAAAATTTTCCCGAAGTTAGGCTAACTGTTTTCTAACAAAAGCCGATATGACTTTTTATCGATCTGACACCGATAATAATAATAAAAAAAAATCACAACTAAAAGTTTCTTTTCCATACAAATTCAACTTCCATTTCTGGTTTGTATGGGTTCCAACTGCTAAGATTATTCAAAAAGTTGCATGCCGCAATAAGAGGAATTTTACTTTTATCCCTACTTACGGCCTAAGTATATTTATCTTCTCAGTTAAATTTTAAGTTGGTCGTTGTTAAACTTGGGAGCGTCAGAATTATCATGTGCTACATTTTGATTACAATCTTAGCAGCGATACCTTTGCTTTTCTCATTAGTTGTAGCTTTTGTGGTGCTTGGTATCAGTTTTGCAGGGAAGACGGTTGTGTTTCTCGGCGTAAAGAATATCTGTATCGGAAGCCTTACAGAGGTCCGTTACCGATATAAACAAATTTTACCCATATCAATATCGGACTATCCCTATTTCTAACACAGGTCGTCATTAATTCTGCTCCACACCAAAACAATTTACATGTTAAGTTTAAAGTGTACGTGCAGAAATCCACTTGCTGATTATAATATTTTTGCCAGAGAACAATTTGGCCAGTTGATTGGTGATAAGGTCAAACCGAAATGGGCATATCATCACGTTTTGGCTTATTGCTTCAATACACCATGTAAAGGTTAGATGGTGTATTGAATTGAACTAAATTACTGTATGCTTGAGATATGTTCCTGCAGTAACTAATTACTGCATGCTTGGTTGCACGATTGCATGTTATAAAATGTACTAGTTTTTATTTCCAAACATTAAGTTCATTCATATGTTCATTTTGAGTATTCAAATAATACCAGCCGTTGTGAACTGCGGCTATTATAAATTTCAAGTTGTGTTTTCTTGTGTACGGTGTGACGACAAACAAACGCAAGCAAATCACGCACTGCGCAGTAACTAACGTGTGAACACGTGCATCACTGACGCGTTTATTCATCGAGTCATATTCACAGCACGTTTACTACACGTATGTCAACCCAAACACAATGCAGACCCAATCATTAAACACCAACAAAAACAAGTTTACTTACCAACGTATTTTTTTTCGAATTCTCCCGTCAAATGCCGTTTGACAAACGTCGTTTTTCCCGTACCTCCATCGCCGACTAATACCAACTGAGGAACAAAAAAAAAAAATAAAAAAATTAATGCAACTTTGCACTTTTAGACAAAGGCTACCCGCATGTCGCAGTCAATCAAAAATAATAACCTTTACTAACTTATTGACACAAAACCAACCAACCAACCAAACGGGCACCAAAAATACGCACCTTAAATGTGGGAATGTTGTCTCCTTCAGTCTGCGCCATCACAAATTATTGGCCACTTTACGAATTCTACGAAAAAATTAAAAGCTTATGAATCACACGCAATATAAGCTGCTTAGGCTTAACAATACCAATGCATGTATTATCAAAAACAAGAATTGCGACTCTATTGTCAATAATACACGGTAATATTGAAATAAAACAAAACCTAACATGTATCCCGTGTAATCCAAACGATACGTCATATAAATCGTCATTTATACTTTAAAACACGTTAATTTTCAAAAGCGTACCACATCCAATATCAACAAAAAGGCTTACCGCACTAACAACGGCAGCACAAAAATGCCGCTTTCGAAACAAATTTCTTCAATAATCTCACCCAATTTCTATTTGAACACCTCCACAAATCCACTAAAACGAACTTAAACACGATAAACACCCTCAAATAGCAATTACTGTACGGATGAATCGAGATAATGAAAATAATATCCTACCAAATTTTCGTTAAGGATCTTCCTACAAAATGCGTTCTTCGGGGAGCGTAATCTCGAACCCAGACCAGTTCAAACTGGTTTTGGCGCGCTCTTTCGTAAACAGTTGACATAAAGCAGAATCGCGCGCATTTATGTCAAATGATTTTTAAAAATAAGTTTTTACAATAACTGGAAACGTTTGTTCATATAAAATGTATTTTTATCGCCGTAAAACGTTTTGGTTAGCCAAATTACTGATTGCACATGTTGCCTGCTTCTTTCGCGTTTGTTGCAAGAAGGGAGAAACTTTGACCTATATTTTCGACAATTCCGATTATTCATCGCACCCATCAGTAGAAATGGGTACTCGCAGAAAAATGCTGTCGAATAGATAAAGACTATGCTAGGCTGGTTCCTCTAATGCCCTTGAGGGAAGCTCACTTCTTGATGAGGAGTTGAAAATGGTTAATTTCTTTGTTCACCTTAGAGCTTAACCCTCGACCAAAAGAAAATCAAGGCAAGGGATTTTCTTTTGCCTCGACGCATTCGTCGATATGGGTATATTGTTCATGTACAGTAAGTACATTGTTATTTTTCTTGATCTACTAATGAAAAAAGAAAAAAAAAGATCAAAATTTTGTATACCTAAAATTGCCACTTTTCATGTTAACTATTTACTTATACCTTGACATTTTTGTATTTGTTGCAAAGCCTGCACGGTACCCCAGTGCAAACGTTAATAAAGTAAAAGCAAGAATTTATAGGGGAATTCTTGTTATTCTTGGTAAAAGTAAAGTAAAAAGTCTGGGAACTTTTCGTTAATCTGTGGCGGTGTGCAGACGTGTGGGAGGTGCGGCTGTAAGGACAGTGGCTCGTCCTCACAAGCTCCCCTCTTGAAGACGACTGTGAGGATGAGGACTTATTCTTTCGTAGACTAAGGCTTACATAATTATGTAACCATGCAAATAAAATGACAATTAAAGTGGCACTATCACCGATTGAAATGCGAACGAAAATACCGTGGCGCCATGTAGCGGCCGTGATGTTGTTCACCTTTATAACTTGTTTCCAGGTGCACGCGAGGACGAACCAAATTTTCACTCAATAATTAAGGATGTCGTGGCTTGTTTGTTTCGTTAAAAGAAATGCCGTTATGCATTCCTTCGCTTGGTGCAAGCAAACGCTAGATGGTACTACACAGCGCTAGATGTTGTCAGAATTCGTCTGCTTTCAATCGGTGATAATGCCACTTTAAATAAAAGGCCTAAAAGGAACCAGAAAGAACAAAAACAAAAAGTCTGCTTTATACATCATGTAATTTCGATAAGTTCTTATTCGTACGAAAAAAATGTCTCCTACCCAGTAGTGTTCAAATACGAAGAACATAGAAATTGGCTGAGTGAAGTACATCTATTGCCAATAGGCGTGTTCTTATATCCAATGTAAACTGCTTTTCTAAACTATGCATCTTTAATGAAGGGATTCCGTGTAAAGTATGCACGTGCGTGTTAATTTGTATTTTGGTATGATGATCTCACATTTTTTTTATTTAAAAAAAAGGTTTTTCTATCTTCGCACTTGCCTTAGATTCAAAAGTATCGGCAGACGAACACATTGTTTCCAGTTCTCCTCCAAATAGCCTCAAACTCACTGTCTGACATGAGTGTAAGGCACAAACATACCTGCATAGTTTCATACTAGTGTAGAAGTCTACCATCCGACTAGCAAATGGGAAAGCCCATTTCTGAACCCAAAAATAGGGAGAGCAAGTAGTTTCCGGTTTGAGGTAAAGCCACACCTTCTAAGGCCGGAAGACCTGCTACTGACGTGAGAGGAAAGTGCCAATTCATGGTTGGAACTCGCCCTCTCGCTCTGCTCTTATGACAGACTCCTATGGCCAGTCTTCCCATATCGCACCAGAGAATAGTTCAGGTTGTGCTCTAAGGTTGCACTTTGTCCGTGTGGCTGCATTTCTGGGATAGTGATTGTAATGGCTTTGGAACTGAACTTAACGAAAGGCAACCATTCTCAATCATCAAACCTAGCCATCCATCCACAGCTAATGTAATGGCTTTTCAAAATTCATACTTCCTTTCAAACATTTATTATAATCTTTACTTTAGACCATACGGGTTTATATTGACATACAAAGAGACACTACATCGCACAAGATACAAATTATTAAACACAAAAATGTCTTAAGTCGTCCACTGGATAAAACTCCACAGTAGGGAGAGAGTTTTCCTAATTTCACCATTTGACACTCCAAATTTTTACGATGTCGAGGTGCCCGTCTTTGCGTTTTTCACAAAAGATGAAGTTTCACTGACTATGAAAATCTTGAAGCAAAATTTGTCAACAGGCCAATACTCGTAATGAAAAATGTAGTGAATGTCCCATTGAATAGTATAACTGCCGTTTCATAAGCCCTCCTGGAATCATCAATCAACTACATCGGTCTCGCAGCTATCATCATTTTCATGCCCCCCTCCTTTATACAAGGACAAAACTTTCAAAAACTACCATAACTAGAGGACTGTCAACTGTCCTCCCCTGTTCATAGCCAAGCAAATACTTGATTTCCTCACACTCAAGTCTTCTCAACCCAACCAGTTTGCAGAAGTTCCTTGCCCATTTACACCCTGCTAATAACCTTACAACCGTCCTCAATTTAACCACGAATGGAAAGATTTCAGTCAGACATCCCTTAATTTGTTCTAGCAACAGCCTTTGATCTTACAGATCTTACAACATCCTTGTCAATAAACATACATCCCCCTGAATTACAAATTACCGGCTCTCCTGGATTATTGACCTCTTTGCCTGTCATAGATTAATGGCTGAGCAAAATTGCCAATCCTCGGTAACCGTTAATTATGCCTTGATCATTGGCTTTCTTGTCTAGTGATTCATTCACATCACTCTAGTCTAAATACCAGTATGTGCATCAGCGTTGCTCTTGACTCATCCATTAGTTACCACACTCAAAATGCTACCAGAAATGTATAAAGACTTTACTTGTTGCTTTAGATTGTAAAAAGACGTACTGCCATCAAATCATCTACTCCCCCTCCCTTCCCAAAAAAAGAGACTATGCATAACCACTGATAGTGACATTTCCTCCTCCCACTTCAGATGATGCTTGCCAGTATCAAAAATACGTTCCTCAAGGCCGAAATCTTCCACCCAAAATTACTGTTTAACATCCGAGATTTGATTCCTGCATTCAACCATCTTCAATTTAACGGCGTCCGATACAAACCATTCTTGAACTTGGCAACAACCTGTTGTCAGACTGTAATGGGGTTTAAGACCACTACACAAATAAATACTGAACTCTCTGTTCTTCCTTCTTCCATCTGGAGCAGATAATAACGTTTAAAAGCTCAACGTCGACTTTTTCGGAATCATCCTCTTAAACGTTCTAGTTTAAAAACTGATTAACTTTGACTTTGTATTGTCATTTAACCCCAGAGGAAAGAGAGAGAGTTCACCAGTTGGAGGTAGTCAAGCAATACCAAAGAAAACAGGTCACACTATTGGAGCAGAGTTTTGACTTTTTAAAGGATGTTTAAAGGTCAGAAGAGTCCATTTAACTCCAGAGGAAAGAGTGAAAGTCCAAACGTTGCTCTAACAGTGTGACCAGCTTTCTTTTTGTAAGTATACAATTTGAGAAAGCCTTGAATGTCGAATCATTCCTAGTCAAGGGCCAAACTGCAGGCCTCTCTGACCTGCCCAAAACAGTTTACTTGGTCCGTACGGAGTACTTCTACCTGTACAATTAATCTCTTCCTAGAACAATGAAACTGGTACTCAACTTGGTGCCTGAATTGACTGCATCCTTTTCAAACCGCATTACACCGTACACAACAGAGTAGGGGAGCAGGCAAATTCTCGTCGTGTACCAATGAATATAGAAACGTAAATAACTTTAACTTTATTTATAAAACAGCTGCAGTGCCTAATGGCTGGGCAGCATACAAAACAAAAGAATGCCCAAGAAAGCAAACATAGAACAAACAAACAAAAAAATAAAAAATAAAAATAGTAATTATGTGCACAATAATTAAAGGCACATGACTCCCTCCGGTATATTTTAACAGTTTCACTCGATACATTACCGGAAATAGTTTTATATAAACTGATTTACCTTTCATTTGCTGGTCTAAGGGTACGATGCAGATGTCAGTAGTGGCGCGTGATTGTTATTAGGCTTGTTTTAAACGGCTCGGTCCGAGCGGTATATAACTCCCGCCTCATCGCTGGCAAGCAGCGGCCCTGGAGGAAGGATAATTAATCCTTCGCTCAAGTTTGCGACTTGGTCGTACGATGTGTCACGTTGCAGCGGCCCCGAAATGAGTATGACTAGTGTCGTAGAGCAATGCGCGCTGCGGTCGTTTGAACTATATTTTAGCGTAGGTGACGCAGAGTAAGGCGGCCAGAACGGAGGGATTTATGTGCCTTTAAACATAGACTGTGAAAAATAAAGGCATATACAGGAACACTTAATAAGTGCATATACGATAATTTAAGTAAATTCTTGTACGTACTGCGTGGCAGTCAACTATATAGATAAGCTTGATGAGAGAAAACAATCCAAAAAATATAAAATAGGATAAATATATATGATGAAAATGGAAGTTGCATACATCTGTTGTAAATATAAGATGAGGCCTGTTTTGAACAACTTTATAAATGGGTCCAGCATGTTTACAATTTTATACGTATGGACAGAAAACATGACGTGTGGCACGTGCCAGCTGATGATAACGTAATACGAAATGACCAACGCAAAACAATGTTATTTGCTTCGATTTCATTTACACTACTCGTGCTTCCTTTGCAAGAATCACGTACCAGACTTGAGCGATTGCCCTGTCCGCCGCATTTCGGCTACTTTCTATGACAGCTGAAGTTAGCATTCGGATAAGTTATGTTTTGGTTCTCGCTTTGGTTCTTTGTGCGAGGTACATGTCCGTGGACAGACAAAAGCACAGGCTCAAACGCCGAAAGGCAATGATCTTCTAACACATTCACATTGTAAATTGCCAACATTCTTTACTGGTTTACGCCATCTATAAACTCCCGTGTCGTAAGTCAGTTTTCAGAAGTAATTCAGCAGGTAATATGAGGTATTACCGAAGCAAGGGTAATCCATATTACCCTTGCCGAAGGTAATGTGATCGACGGACCCCGGCTTGACAAAGGAACCTGAGCGCCATCTCATAACATAATTGGAAATCACGAGGAAAAAGTACAAGCCCACCAGTGATTAAATAGCTATCTTGCGTAGTGCAGCGAGAAGTGGAAAAATAGCTGACAACGTAAATCCGTCCACCCGCACTTCGTGAAGCATGTTGCTCTCTGCCGTTGCTCGCCAAAAGGTGTGGGAGGTGGGGGGGGGGGGGGGGGTAGTTGAGAAGGGAAGTAGGGTGACTGCAGGGGTACCTGAACTTATCACACCCAAGTCCTGAGACGGGTTACCAGCTAGTGTTATGCAGTGTGGCCCATGTTCTGGTTCGGTTTCGGATTCGTGCTCCCTAAAAATAAACTACAACAACCACAACATGTTCTGTTATTCTGTCACATTGTTGTTGAGGAGTTTTGGCTTGGATTTAATCGGGCAGCGTACGAGTTTCGCGCAATGTTGAAGGCCTCGAAATAGTCGCTAACGTTACGAACGTTGCGCCGGGGCAAGTTGTTGACTACGATCAAACATTAAGTTCGATTTTATGATTTGCATGTTTTTTTTCCTTTTACCAAAAGCAAAATTAATTAAAGGGCCACCCGGCCTGCCTTATAACATTCTGCATGCTAAATTACAGCTACGCGCAGATCGTCATCTGAGCAATTACAGTGCCAATGTCGGCTGGGGTGGTAGCTACGTTCCTCACATAGCTGCTGTCTCGGTTGGCTTTGTGAATAGTACACGAGACAGAATCAAATCAACGATTGTGTCGTCACAAACCGGAATGATTCTCGTATTTTAAAATCACAATTTATAATTTTCTAGGCTAGTGTCTTATAATTTTGCTTCGGCGATCTATTGGAATAATTAATTTTATTTTTTACCGCATTAGTCTATTAGATTTTAGATTTCATGGTAATTATTAGAAAATTAGTAAATGTACACACAGAGATTAAACGTCATGATTATCGTACGCGCGCAATGCATCATTTAGTGACGGATCCTTAGTAAATAAAGTTCCATTATATTCAACAGAAAATCTCCTAGACGCCACATTTTAAAAAGGATTTTTAGCAAGGGAAAGACTAACGGTAAGGAAATAGACCTTTGGGGCCGTACTTGATGTGGAAGATCGAGAACAATGGCGCTGGGAGGTATATCCCTTTAAGCAAGGGTAATATGGATTTTGGATTTTGCTTTAAGTAACTGAGTGTCCTTAATTTTGCTTTTGCTGTTACGTAGTACAAAGTTTTGAAGGAGAGATTAAGTTAAGAACTGTGTGCTATCTTGTAAAATGATGCGTTTTCCCCACTTTCTTTTCCTGCTCTTTGTTAGAATAACGTCACGCGTTCACTGAATCACGACCCTGCACCAGGGCAGATAGCTGCACCAAACGAACACACTGGGATATTGCTCAACGTGAAATAGTAACATCGCAGTAACTTTACCCTATGACATATAAACCTGTGCAAGTCAGAAATTCTATTTATTCATTAATTTAGGTTTTTAAAAGTCTACTTAAATTTATAAACTGCTTAATGTAACAAAATTCGAGATGTAACGATTTTTAAAATATAAGAGGCATGACGTCATATCGTAATGCCGGCGTTTCTGCACACATGCGTACAAGCGCTTTGGTGATACGGGGAGGAAAAAATAAAATTTTGGCTCGCTCGTTTTTCTTGATTTCGATGTTTACGACCATAAACGACGACTAATGCCGTAAGTTGTGGCTGAAAAACCTGACGTGACCAACCTGGAAAGTTGTCAAGAGTGGGGGAAAAAAAGAAAATATGACAAAAGACAAATTAGCAGCTTTAAAAGCGGTAAGTTAGAGGAGGGAGTCGGGAGCTGAAATGCTATTTACTTTTACGTTCACGATCTCAACTCAATGGCATCCTTTCAGATTGTGATAATGTATCAAGATTGGCTCTGCTGGGCTTACATACTTGACATTTTACTCGTGAGAGAAAGATATGGACGTTAATTATTCGTGTTTTTAATTGTAAATAGGCGCAAAGTGACGAAGACGATGGAGGTGACGAAGTTGCCGTGGACGTCGTTAGAGATGGCTTCATGGAGGAGTTTTTCTCCGAAGTAAGTTGTCGTCTAGATTGATTTTGCAATCCAATTTTTAAACTGAACTTCCCTGCCTATCTTATTTTGAAATATGGACGTTATAAGTTGGGCGTTGCAGCCGATGGCTGAATGTTTTGTGTTGTGACAGTGATAGAATGCAAAGCCAAATTTGATCACTTGTTGATTGGTTGACGATGACAATCTGTTGGTTGACCCTTTTTAGCAATGAATGGATTGATGGTGGTTTTACATTTTATACGGGTGGTGATGAAAAATACGGGTTGGTTTAAGAGTAGGATTGTTCGTCGTCTTTGTGAAGTATAAGGCAAAATGAGTAATGTGCATCAACAAGTGATTCAGTATGAGGTACACTACATTGAAACGTTTCAGTTAAAGACGTTTTCAGGCCAAAGGAATTAAAAAAATCTGAGCCCGTTCCACACATGACCACCTAGTACTCGTATCATATCTTCAATAAAAACCTTTCTTTCGTTTAAAGGCTGGTTACCATGACACTGTGTCGTAGGGATGTGGGGAGATCACCACAACGGAAATCCATCATTTCCCTCAACAAAAACCTGCTCTCTATTAGGGATGCACTGAACACAAAATTTGCCGAATACCGACTAACAAATATAAACCGAATACTGAATATTCGACACCAAACTGCACGATTACCGAATACTGAATATTCGGCGCCAAACAATTTACATATTCGGCCGAATACCAAATTATTCGGTCCTGCGCCGAATAATGATCGAATAGCATGAATACCAAATTACTCGGCCGAATACCTGTAATTAATACATATTTGATAATTTTTCCTTCTTTTAGAAATGTCAGAAGACATTTCCTCACAAACCAAAAACTGAATGCTTAGCGAACGTTCTTGCATTAAAACAATTGCAAAAAAAATATACAAAAAAAATATTTGGCCGAATACCAACAAATCTTAACTCTATTCGGCCGAATACCAAATATCACTATCCGACCAAAATCAACATTCGGCCGTATACCAACTACTTGAATTTTTGGCCGAATAGGCCAAATACCGAATATTTGCTGCATCCCTACTGTGTATGCCAATGATCCACTATTCTTGGTGGTCGTCGTCTGTTTCCAAAAATGGAGCAGGCCTAACGTAAAAGAAGGTACAAAAAGTAAATTCATTGGGACATTCTTCCCAGGCATTTTTGGGAAGATAAGGGCCCTGTGGTGCCTCTTGCTCATGTCGATTTGCCCGTAAAAGATCCTAAGAATTTCCTATTGGAATTACCTAGTTAAATTGGCCCTCTTTCCTTCCGGCACCTTGGCTTCGGCTGGGACCGCATCGAACCTTCAAAATGGTAAATTCATTGAATGTAAACCAAATACAGTTTCTTGTAGTTAGACCAAACAAAAGTATTGTTAAGTTTAGCTTCTTAAATTTGACACAGTAGGCGGCTAATAGAATACCCCTTATGAGGTTTAAACAGGCCCGTTACGAGGTTACCAAAAAATTGACAAAGTAGTTCAAAACACTGTTAAGAGCCGCACTCAATATGTTCAGGGGGCACACTAGTGAAAAAATCCAAATTTTCAGTCAAAAGTCGAATTTGAGATATTTATAGAATTAATGTTTACTAAGACTGGGCTGATACCGATACCGATTTCTGCCGATATTTGCAGTATCGGATCGGGATCGGTAGGTAAAACCCACATAAATCGGTAATAAACGAAATCAAAGATATTTTCACTTCTCGTCGACCGAATTTGATGTTTGAATACACTATTTTGAAGGTTTTTTCGCCAGCTTTCCAATGGTCCAAACTGCAGGCAGCATTATCTTACTAACATTAAGATACTGCAAGATAGCAAGATAGCATTATCTTGATAATGCAAGATAGCATTATCTTATTAACAAGGCAAAATGTTAAAATTTTAATGGGGTTTTGTGTTTTTAGATTATTTTAGCTATGCAATATTATTTTAAACCAATATTTAAAAAAAATAATTATATTTATTTAGGCCAATGCTTTGTTTATGCAATGATTTCAAAAGTAATTTTTTTTTTATAAAGACATACTTCAGTAATATTACATTTTTCGATCAGTTGGGAACTTGGATCAGTTATTGGGGATTTGGTATCCGTAACAAAGTTGATCGTCCTAGCTTTACTAATAAGTTTAATGTGGTAACAAGGAAAGAAATGTGAATTCAGTAGAACTACAGTACTAGATGTAAAAACTAAAGAAAACTTTAACTTATGTAGAAACACACACTTATGTCTGGTTAAATATAAATCTACACTTTTTTTATTAGGGAGTCTTTATCAATTTATTTTATTTATTTGAAATAACTGCAACGCCCCAAGGAGCAATTAAGCCGTTAAAAAGAAAAAAAAAGATCGGTTTCGGCAGATTTTTTTCTTCGAAATCGGTATCTGATCGGATCGGTAAAAAGTGGTATCGGCCCAGCCTTAATGTTTACAATATTTTATCTTTACGTCATGGCATGTGTTGGGCCAAAATTCAACTTAAAAATGTGTAATATAAATTTGTCTGTTCTTTGTATAGGCCTACATGCTTGGCTAACAGAACTAAGACTTGTTTTTCCTGAACTACACATTTCCGCTGTTAGATTCTTAAGAAATCTATTGTTACTGTGGTTGTACTACAGAATGAACTATGGCTTTTTTCCACAGCTGGTGTGAGTAGAGTCCGACGACAAAGTTGTTTTTTTTTTTTACAAGACAATTTTTTTCCGTCAGGAAACTTTATGCAAGAAATTTTGTCTAACGCTACGTAATTTGTCAATGTAAAATTCTATTAAAAAAAATAGGTGCTGCTGGCACAGCACAGTGTACTTTTGACTCCTATCTGGTAGACTGTACGTCATAAAAACTAAACGTTTGGCTCATTCACTTTGGTTTTGAGACGTATTTGAGGCTGATTACGCACTGTACCAAAGTTTGAAGAGTTCTCAACAACGAAACTTTCGTTGGCTTCGTTTCACAGCCACTTTCTTCAGGACTTTTTTCGGGCTTCTAGTCAGGAGCCGATCAAATGACCAACTGTTTTCTGATGACTACCCTTTCGAATGTCAAGTCAGTAGCAGTCGTCAGTTGGTAATAGACCTCAGTATTTCACTACCTTATTTCATATTTTCAGCTTGCCACACACAATTTGTATGATGCATGGTGGTTCTAATATATATATCTACTTAATTGCACTATTTTCTTTAACCCCAGTATTATTGCAGATCTGAGCATAACACCACAAACTTAGCAATTCCCGAGATATCACTATTTTAATATTATTCTCTATCGCTAGTCGCCTTTTTTGGCAAAGGGGGCAACCAAACATGCAAGCCGCCAACTTAATTTGTATTCACGAAATGGTGAGTGGCGACTGACTTTGGAGAGGGTTGTCTGATGAGTGTTTTCATTTGAAAAACAAGTGCTGTCACAGTTGGTCTCGAGTCAGCTTTGCTCACTACCAACAGTGATGCCATCTGTTGGTAGTTGGCAGCAATGTTGGCAGTTAATGATCCTTCCAAATTCACATTTAATGATCCTGTGGAAGGATCATTAAATGTGATTAGACCTAGGGTGGTATATGATCGCCTTTAAACCTCTAACTTTCGTTGTTGATAATGAAAATATTCTTGGTAAATGGGTGCTTTCTCAGCAGTTCATCTTGCGACGGGTCAAGAGTATTGCCATGGCGATGCAGGCAATGTTGAATGCCTAAGGATGTTAGGGCCCGTAGATGTGCTTCGTTGCTGGTGTTACATTGAAGCATCATTCTTTTGCTCTCCAGTTGATAGTGTGATTGGCGCTGTTGACTTGGGCTGCAATGGCACTACTGAAATCTTTCGGTAGCATCTAGATTGGATGTTGCTGAAAGACGGGATAGCTTCAAATAGTCTGTAGGATGTTTCTGTGATGAATGATAACATTTCCTGTGCAGGCTCTGAAATCTCCTATATTTTAAGCTAATTACTTAACATAATAAATTAATGACTTTAAGACAAAAACTTGGCATTTGTGAAGCGCTCTAATAATTATGTTTCTGCATTAAGGTTTGAAATTTCTGCTCGTGTGTTCCCTTAATGCCCGAACTTGCCAAATTCTCTTTTGATGATATCACAATTGATCACGGTGACTATTGATGCTGGATTTGGTGCTTTGCTTGTTTGATGAGTGTACATGCCTAGTTTTCGGCCTACTTCTCTACTAAATATTGTGCGTACAACGATGCAGGAAGTACTTTTTCGCTAACCGCGGTGTTTCCATTTGGAATGCTTTACTCTCTAACCTGGTAGTATCATGCAGTCTCGCATCCTTCAAAAGAGCCTTGTTGAAATGTGACCTTTCCAAATTTTTGAATTGTTTTTAGTACGTTTTAAATTGATTTCACCCCAGGACAGAAATTAGCGGTTCCAGTGTGAGTAATTTCCGTCAAAGTAAATTTGATGATGTCGATAATTAATATCCATGGACCCTTTTTGTTCTTGTTAAACTTTTGTTATCAAAGTTGATTTATTTATTTATTTCAAAAGCTAGAGTTATCTTTTAATGTAGAACCTCTGTTGTGCGAACTGATTAAGACAAAAAAAGGGGTGTTTGTTCAGATAATCAGATTTACATGAAAAATCAAGAAATTCTATTAATTTATCTGAGTAGAATTCTGTGTTTGGGAATGTGCTTTAAATTAAGCTGTGAACTCAAATTGCTTCCAGAACAAGTAGGGGTGAGATGAATAAAACAAATTGCATTCAAATATTTGCAGCAAAAAAAACCATTTGAATATTTGGTCGAAAACTCTTTTATACAGTTTAGACCTGTCGCTTCCACACGCCTTCCGCCCCACTTACACACTTTCTTCTGAACAAACAATTTTACATTCTGGATACCAGGTACATTTTTAGGTTTACCATGTACACATTTTTCATTGTGTAAATTTTAATTTAGCGAATCTAACAGGCACACAACAGGGTTTCCACCAACATGATAAACTCTGTGAATTTTAATAAAATAAATAAATAATAAATATAACTTTGATCTTTAATGGTCAGGATGACGGAAGGGCGTTGGCCACTAAATCCATTCCTTGTAAATATAAAGAGAGATTTGTTTGGGATGGTCGTTAGAGAAACCTAGCAAGTGAATGTTCTTCCAAACGACGTTTAAACATGCTCGCAGGGGGTGCAGTGACAACAACTTCGGGAAGGGAGTTCCAAGCTCCAACAACACGTGAAGCAAATAAGAATATCCTACAATCTGTGCGCGAAACGGGTGTGCTAAGTTTAAGTGAGTGGCCCCGTGTGGTGTTACAACTCGCAAATGAGAAAAATGGCACATCGACTGAAAGCAGCCCATGCAAGATTCTGAATGTCAAAACAATGTCCGCTTTGAGTCTTTGCAGTTCAAGGGGCTCAAGATAGGCCATAGATAGCCTTGTGTTAGGGTGTAATTTCGTTATCCATTTAGGTTGCTAATAAAACAGCTTTGAACAGCCTCGAGCCGGTCAATATCCTGCAGAAGATTCGGTGACCAGACCGGGATAGCAAATTCTAAGACGGGGCGAACAAACACCTTATAGGCCCTAATCTTAGTCTTTACAGAGGCAGACGTAAAGCAACGCCGGACCATAGCTAACCTACGATAGGCTATGGCAGAGTTCTTGCAACTACATTTGCAGCTCGGAGAAAACTCAGGGAATTCTCCAATTTTTCACAAAAGATACGTTGAAAACTGATGGAAAACACGAAGCCACACTTTCAGGCCTAGTGCTAAGTGCATAATAAACATATTTTGTTAAACATTGTGGTAGAATAAAATTATTTTTTGTACTTAGTGTCAACACCTAAAATTTCATTAAATCGGGCTACTCTTTTGCACTAAGTAAAGCTCTAAAGAACAAGTGGAACTGGAAAAATGTATAGAAAAATTTCTGGATATTCGTTGAATAACTTGGAAACTGACCTCAACTACTCTGGAAAACTCAAGGAAAATATTTCCGTATTTTAAGGAACCCTGCACCAGTGGCGTAGGTTCGTTAGGCGAGGCCGGTAGCAATTTAGCTCTTGGGGGTCCCCCTCCCCTTACTATAAAAAAACTCACGAGCTGATACATTTCTAAGTCCATGCTTTTTCAAATTTTTTTTTGTTATACTGAAAATAGGACCAGTAAAGTGGTCCCAGTTTCATTTTTTTGAAAAAAAAACTTGGAAAAAAGTTTGGACTTAGACATTTTTAAGCTCTTGCATTTTTTACGGGCCATCGTATTATTTTAATGATAGGGGGACGGACAGGAAGGCTCGATTCACGAAATTTATCTTTAAAATACATTTTATGTATTCAAATTAAATAACTGATGAACTACAAGAAGAAGAACACAACATATGTGATGATTCATGACAAATGCCACATTTCCAAAAATGTGATTTAGAGCTTTTTTTAATGAAAATAATTTTTTGTTTCGGTGGCCCCTTAAGGCAGGGGGCCAGTGGCATTCTGCCACCCTGTAGCTATGCCACTGTCCTGCACAAACAACTCTCAAAAACTGTGATCAATTATTAAAACCAAAAGATAAAATTCAAAGAGAACGGGGCGGGGATTGCAAAATTGTACGGACCGGGACCGCAAAGCCCACAGAACAAGGTTCTCAAAATAAAAAAATAAGTAACTAAAAAACATAATTTCTAGTAATTTGCCACCAAAAATATACATTACCTATATTTTACCAGCATTGCCCATGCGGCTCGTCAGAATGCATCATCGACAGCTTGTTGATCACCTATGGCCTTCATTTGCCATTCTCGCCTTGCTTTAGGCCGCCAGCCATTGGTGACAACAGCAGCCAGTCAGCAAAGTTGTCAATTCGCCTTCACTCCGCACCTTCGTAATGACAGGATGCCACTCAAGTCATCTCTCGCTTGGCGTCATTACAACCACCAGCGACCATTCAGCCGACTCAACCTTCGTCCATCCTTCTGCTTCTTTCAAGGCCATCTGTCGTCATTAAATAACACCAGCAGTTTGTTGATTGACCGATTCAAACTAGTGCCATCACCACAAAAGCACACACAAAAAGAAAATAACGAATGAAAGGGTTCCGCATCAACGCTCTATCCCTCGCATGAGATAACATACTGCTCTTTTGGGTACGAGCCCAGTCTCCACGATAGTGGATCTTCCACAATTTCCAGCCTTAGGGATGTCTGCTACTTAGCTGTTCGGCCCAGGAGGACCCAGCTTCCTCACTTGTCAACCCTGTCGCAATCGTCCCAGCTGTGTCTGCCACATCTTCGCCTTTCTCCACTAGTCCCGTACTAGCAAACCATTTGGCCGGGGTCTTCACCTGTCAGATCGACAATCTCGACAACTCTCTGAAAATGTTGTTCCTGTCGCTGTATTCATTCAAGACTTGCTTTCGGTATCAGATATTCTGCAGGCGGCCAACATCAACCCTTACTTACGAGGTATCTCGTCTTCAGAACAAGCTTCCTAGTGGTGCTTTCAGCTTGTCCTCGCTTACACTAGAACCAAGTCAGCTCTTTGTCCGACAATTCCATACGTCCCTGACGCCTTCAACACTGGTGGTTATCGGCTACTCGTAAGCCACCCTATGGATGTTTACCTATCGCATCTTGACTTCAGCGAGGTCGCAGGGGCCATGACCCTCGTCATGTAGCTCCTCTTTCCCTTCAACCGTTCCGCCTGCCTATTTCGGCAGTCATCCAACCCCCTCCACACATCATGCTGGACTTTGCAAGTTCATCTTCTCCCCTGTCGTCGCCGGCTGGCATCAGTAGCACACCCACGGTGGGCAGCACTTCTTCAGCGACAAATCGCGACTCTCCCACCGGCTTATGGCAGGGATTAAGCTGTCGGTAGCCAAATCGCCAGAATGCTAACAGTCATCTCAGTTGGCTAATAATTTTCGTTTGCAATTAGCAAATCGCTAAGGATTTTTCTTCACCTTAATTTAACGTTGTTACTTCAGTTGCGTTGCCTTCAGATGTTGACAGAGCAAAAACATATTTCCTGATGGTGTGTAGTTTTTTTTTTATTTACTTACGATTTGTTGCAGTTTCATAGAATTATAGCCTATAGGGGCGCTACAAACTGCTCCAGCACATCTCAGTTCACCAACTTTCGGCAGCATCACTTCAGTCACAGGTGACAAGTTGCGAAGTCATTCACGCTTGATTGTTAGGTGGCTGCATTTCATATACAGTATTCGATTGCCACTTCATTTTGGCCCAACATCATGTGCAAAATTCCAGGACAACAAAAATTTTCAACTTGAATTCTGGAAAGCAAATTGGAGTAGAACGCCTTTCTCCTCCTGCTACTACTATGGAATAGGATAGTTGCCTGTAAGAGGACGACTGAAATCAATGTTTAAAAATGCCCAACTTATGCAGGTCCTATACAGTAATTTAAACATAAAACATAAACCTAATAAGCTAAATAAATTTGTTGGTTGGTTGGAATGGGAGGTCCAAATATTTCACCTCTGATTCTCGGGGGTAAATTTATCGCATGGTTTGGCTAACGAAAGTTGGATTTGGCTACTAAATCTGGCAAGCAATTAGCCAAATTGTTAAAATAAAACAACTGCCAGCGTAAACCCAGGCTTACGGCAACGTCTTTCCTCAACCAGACGTATCGGTATGGCAGTTTAAGGATACAACGAACTTCATCCCTGTCTAACCCGGCATCATCCAGTGTTCAGAACACGTCACTAGGGGCTTACCTCGTATAACACGCCATACTACAGCCAAGGACTACTCCCTCAGCTTTCGACTTAAGATGCCTTCCACGTTCACTGTTAGAACTAATAATGTCGCATTGAGGAATCTGGGCTATAGGCGTACTTGCTTCATGATCTTTCGACAATTTTATTCCTGAAAGCTGATACTATACTTTGTTAAGACCTCACTTGCCTTCGCCTTCTGCTGCTCTTCATTCCAACCTTCATCTACAGACCGTATACAACTACTTTCTTCACTTTCGGACTTACTCCTGATATGTGGTCATAACCATTTGGATTTCCCACGATAACTCGGGCCACCCTTGGATCCTCATTTTTGTGTCTTCCCCTTTTGGTTCACGCACCTTATTCGTATAAATGACCATGCATTTAGCCACATGCGTCTTATCTTTCGCACGCTACAACCTTTGGTCTTAGCAGTAGGTTACCCTGCCCAACCTTTGTCCGTTTCTTTTGATCTTTTGAAAGCACGCTGCAGCTGGCTCCGGTACTCTGCCCTTGGCTCCAGACACGCCTTTTAGCTTCTTCACCTCTGTTGCCCTCCTTAACTGAATGTCGCTGATCCCACCGTCTGTCTTGGGTGGGATCGGCCAGTACTATCACGCCTTCGACCAGGAACGACGGATACTGCATGTACTTCTACCTTCTTGGCTTGTACAGAAAGACTTTCCCCCCTGTTGAACTTGATCCCCCCCGCCTTTTTTCTTTTGGCTGAACTTGAAAAAAAACCAACATACAACAGCGTTCTAAGTTCTTTCGGATGCAGTTCAACAAGGAAGAAAGAAGATAAACTTCAACTTTGTAAGCCCTACACCTCCATTATTTCTTCGTAAGTTTGGACAGATCGGACCTGTTGCTACCTGCTGTCGTTTCTTTTGACTGTCGTTCTCCATTGCTGCGGTTCTGCCTCAGCTGCGCTTTCGGTTCTTGGAGTCTTTGACCCCAGGGGTGCCAGCTCGTAACAGTAGGGTGCCCACGACCGTTTTTTGACGAGGTCTGCTGTAATGCTAAAATATAGGTAATGTAAATTTGGGCGGCAACTAGAAACATTAAAATACCGGGTACAACCGGTTGATTTTTGTTTCCATTGCCCAGGGCTCGAAATGAGCGGTATCGCATCGCAGTTTGCACCACAATTTTAGACATTAGCGATACAAAATCGAAATTTGGGTAGCAGTTTAGCGACGCAAGATCATGGCGAAAGAACTTTATAACCTTTGTTAATAAAACTACTGTGAAATTCAAATTCAACTGTCATATGGCTTATTTCTCCCATGATCGCTTAAATTTTTGTGAATTTAAGCGATCATGGGAGAATAAGCCATTTGACAGTTGAACTTCATAACCAAGTTAAAATATCCTTTTGTAGTAGGCCTTGCCCATTTACAATGGAACAATCATTGTGTTCCGTAAAATTCTTACAGTAATTCCAATCCCTACAGAAGTTAGCTTATTTTTATACAACTTGCAAAGAATGAAATTGAACGATGCACAATCGTTAACATAAAGCATCAGAACATTTAGGGATTAAAAAAAATGATAGAATTTATACGTCACATAATCACATGCTCTTGTTCTAGCTGAACATCAATTAAAAACGAAAACGCCCTTTTACCTGCCAAGAAAAATATATATGTTTCATGAAAACTGCTAACCATTATTTTGCGATTGCTATGCAAATTTTTATTTTGCATCGCAATTATGCTACGCATTTTTTTCTGGACATTTCGAGCCCTGTTGCCTAATCGAAAATATTCATTACCTATACCCACCCTACCTCCCCTCATGAGTCTCCACCTTATATGGTCGTGCCTCGGTGCTTTTAGACGAGGGATGCGCAGATGCATGAGCACAAGGGTTACATACCGAGGCGGCAGTAGGCCTAAAACTTTGCTTCTCTAGGGAAAGCATTCGAGAACAAGATTGCTAAAATATAGGTACTGCATATTTTCATTTAGGCAATAGAAACAAAAATCAGTCGGTTGCACCTGGTATTTTTTTTTTATAGTGTCAATTATTCAAATTGGATATATCCTTTTCGAATATGTTCTTAATGCGAGAATATTCGTCCTACCCCTAAGAAACGGAGACCTAGGGCCTTTACAACACAAGTTTTCTATTTTCATCCTTTTCTGAAAATTTTCCCAAGAATGGGGGCTCAGACAATGAAGGCTTTCGGACAGTCCAAGTTCTACTGTATTATAATGCCAGTTCAAACAATTGTAATATTATGATGTTTGGTCTTTAGATGTTTTTTAATTGTCAGTTGACTTAAGCTTTGTTTAGGCTACTTTAGACTACTATTTCTTTCTTTCAACATCCGTTTTAACTAACTACTTCCCATTACTAAGCACACCGGAAGATAAGGTTGCATTAAGTGTTACGATACGCCAGCTTGTCGCACAAGATAACAATTCTGAACAATGAATGCTCTATTTAGCAATGATCAAACGAATGCAGTAATTTATCAGTCATCATAGTAATACGTCGGTATTACTACGTCATTACTAGCCGGACCCGTACATGCTGCACGGTGGATTGAATTTCCCGGTCTTAGCCTCTCCCAATGTGTGGTCTTCTTGTGAAAGTAAATCACATTTGCAATATTTAACTATTTGACTAATCCTTAATTTTATTCGTCCACAAGGCGACCTGTTGCAACCGTGGCTCAACCTTCACATGCTTACATATGAATATTTCGTCTCATGTAAGTGTTAACGGTGAAAGGAGATATTTTATATATTTACCTTTAGCAAAAGTTCATCCAGTGTTCATTAGCGAAGTCTCGGTGTCCGTCCGAAGCAGGTAGTCACTCTGCTACGCTCATAACGGCGTTAACGGCGGTTCACTGTGCGGTTGGTCGCTTCTCTAGGTTATTAGTCCATCACTGAACATCAGTTTTAGGCCCTTTCTAGTAGACTATCTTGATAACCGCTGTTACTACATGTGTTACTCGATGACATGTTGTAACTGAATGCAGCACAACACACACAGCATGTGCTACAACAATGCATTGCTTCACCGCTTTGCACTCTGGACACGAACTCCCAAAATGGTTTGCATCATTTCCCAACAAATGGAACTAACCCAATTTATCCTTTTCCCGCTACCATCCGCACTCTTCTCCCCTCTCCCTCTTCCCGCTCCTCTTCTCCCCTCACCTCCCACGTCCCTTCCATGTTTGTTCAACGGGACAATGTTAACGGTACTTTTCCGTCATGATTTTGGCTATAGCCCGGAAAAGTTGCATACCCGTGTTTGACTGATTGCTGAAAAAACTAGCAGTCAACAATCAAGTAATCCCCTGCTTTAAGTTAATCACTGTGATTGCTCCCACCTGCTTTGAAACAATTCACCGCGTTACTGCGCAATGCAAAATTGTTGCAAAATAATTCTTGTTTATGTGCCGAGGTATGAATGCTCGTGCATGTAGTGATTGTTGCCGCACACTTTAAATCAATTCAACTCATGTACCCTTAGATTTCGAAGTAAAGGATATTTACCGTTCCAATACCCTTACAAATTATCGACAGTCTGGTTTGTCTGGAGTTGGAGAGGCTCAGAACGACTGTCTTAGTCAGGCTACCACATCACCGCTCGCTTCGTCGTGATCGTTCGTCCGCTCACGACAAAGTGAGCGGTGATGTGGTAGCCTGACGAAGACAGTCGTTCTGAGCCCCTCCAACTCCAGACAAACCAGACTGTCGAAAATTTGTAAGGGTATTGGAACGGTAAATATCCTTTACTTTGAAATCTAAGCGTACAAGACGTAAACATGGACTCGAATTTTCAGAGTAAGCTATGTGACATTTTCAATTCAACTCTTTACTGGAAATCGGCATCTTCAAAATAAAAACGCCTTTCCATCGTATCAGGCTGCCAATTTCGAGGCCCATTGGCCCTTGACTTGAACAACCCATCGTCGTTTGGTTTAAAGTTGTAAGATTTTACCTGAAACACGAATTCGCTTTGTTTAGCTCATTAATGAAAGTCCATAGTCAAAACTTATAGCCCACTAACAATGCCACATTGCATACGACCAGACACGGACAAGGTAGCAATGATATGTGGCGTGCGTGCTCCACAATATTATAGTCAATTGGTTTCTGTCTATTGCTTTGCTCACAATGTGTATTAGTAGATTGTCATTACAATATGTTCGAGCCTGTTCTTGAACGTGCTCGAACATATTTGAAATGACAATAATGACGTAAAAAATGAGTTATGCTGGAAAAAACTGGAAAAGTATGATGACTCATTTATGGACATGATAATGATGCTCTAATTTGAATTAGTGGCTGCATATAGAAGTAGTTTAATTTACAGTACTCTATCAACCTTTACCAATGTCGGTCGCCACTCGCCAAACGGCGAGGAAAATTCAGCAGTTGGCAACTTGGTTTTTTATAGCTACTCGCCAAAATGGCACGAATTAACAAACCCCAATGCTTAAATTGTCATATCTTGTCATTTCTTGTATTACCTAGAAATAAGCGGTTTGAGTCGTTGCGTGCAGAATAACAAGGGCTCTCCGACCAAGTGTGAAATTCTGTTGCTAGCCACTTAGCTGATTGGAGTAGTGGATTAATGCAAACAATTTTTAAGCATTAAGGTGGCAGCAAGACTGCTGAAATTGTTTCTACATGGCGAGGAGTTAATAGACAATGGCCAGTGCATTTTAATGTCTACTGGCCGAGTGGCGAGTGTCACACAATTCACATTCATGAAGGTTGTAGTTGTACTCTATGCTTCTCAACATTACGAAATGCCATGTAAGTGTGTGATGAGGCGACTGAACACTAAACACATGACAAAACCAGGAAGTTAGCAGGTACTGTAATCATAGATCGTACACATGTGAGATCGAGTGATTTTGAATGTTTCCTTTCGAAGGTCATTGCTGTTTACTCCTCTCAGTTGTAAACGGTTGGCATTCGCTTAGTAATGCCTGGATGCAAATAACAAATATTGTTTTGTATTCTATAGGCAATCTAACCTAGCCTACTTGCTTTTTTTGGGTGCGTAAAAATGGTTTCTATTTGTACTTTTTTAAAACTTATTTTAAAACTTTTTCGAAAACTTATTTTGGACCACCCTGTTAGCAGATTTATTGGAGTATAAAGTCCAAAATTGCACCCCTCTCCATCCTGTAATTGAGCCATTGAGTAGAAAATAAAATACTTTGTGCTGTCAAGGTAGTTCTAACCAGCTTACCAAGATTATATTAGGCTTACCCAATTAAGGGTGCTCACAGGGACGTAACTACATTTCTGGGGGCCCGGAGGAAATCGTAAGAATGGAGCCCCCGGCAACTACAAATTTGAGTATTTTTTTTTCTAGTCTTTATCTCTCCCAACCCTCTGCAATGTCGATCGCCACGCAGTCACCATTTGGCGAATAGAAATCAACAATTGGCGACTTGGAATTTAACCTTACTTGCCAAAACGGCGACTAGCAATAGAGAATGCCACTCAAAGAGCTATATCTTGGGAACTGTATAAGTTATAGACGAAGGGTTTGCGGCGTTACGTTCAGATTTATGAGGGCTATATAACAGCTATTTTTCTGCGTTAATACTGGTGTTGAAAACTGTACAATTTCATAAATGCATAAATAGAGAAACCACGCATTGTGCAAAAATGTATTTGGTGTGTGACAAGAACAAATTATGAAACGGCAAGTGCTTTTTAAGGTCTACTGGCTTAGTGGCGGCTGCTTTTGAATTGACATTCGAGAGGGTTGATTTCACCTTTCACATTTCCGTATTTCTTATTATGATGACCCTACTGTTTGGAGGGCCCAGGACTGTGTTGGGGGCTCCTCTGGGACTGGGGCCCCACATTTGTCCCCCACCCCAAAAAAAAAAAATATATTGCAGCCCTAGGGATACAGTAGCAGAAAATAGGTCTGAGAATGTGCCTGTGCCTGGCTTTTTGGGGGGTCTTTCTTGTAGGTTGGGGACCCAATATTTTAACTTTTGATATGCACCTTCCTAAATCGGTCCTTCCCAAAAAAACCAGCAAAATTGGTATTCAAACCTTAGTTTCTGTGTCTACTCGAATTTTTTTTTGCAAATTTCCTCTCTTCAATGACTAATATAAATCGTAATCCACATATAAGCTTGAAAGCTAAAATATTCATTTATTTCTTAAATAACTGAAAATACCACGTAACCTTTCAGAATGTGCGTGCATCATTCCGCTCCCCTTATGATGTCATAACGGCATAGAAATTTTAAATTGTTGGTAAACCAAGACAAAGCGGAAGCATTGAGTGCCATTTTCGCATCTAATGGCCAATGTATGGGGAAATCTACTACGACGTTATCTTCAGCTAGTTCATCCAATCTGCAGAATTAGCATGCTTTAGAAAAGGTAGTGTGGGAGGAAACACAGTTCAGGGAAATTGACCTGGTAGCATTAGGTACCATTAGGTAGCCCATAGGTATGCTTACCTTGTAAATGAATGGCATCAATGCCGTGCTTGTATACGATCACCAATCTCTGCTGTCGATGTGTTGCGCAATACTACAATGGTTGACGCTTGCTGCTCGGGTCGCTGGACTTCTCAGTATGTGATCCAGCCTTGCCTTTAGTTTACTTCGGAAGCCGATATTTCTACATAGTTCAGCTTCTTGACGGGACAGAACATGGCTGATGTTTATGTTGAGTTAAGTCTTGACAGATGTCGAAACATGTCCTGCTCTTAGCTCGTTGAAGTACGGACAGACGGATACGTCCAGCTAAACCCAAAAGTGGATCACACATGACGCTCCTACGGGGGGGAGGGAGTCAAAAATGTTGTGGTCACATTTTCATTTCCACCCTGCCCCTGCTGGCATTATGACTGGGTATGTTTACTTACCATACGTAACAATGGTTAGGTTATTTGAGCCGATTCACTTGCTCAATCTGTGAACAAGGTGCCATCTGTAAATGATTTTGTGACTTAACTCTTCTGTATTGCTGCTTTGCTGTTATCATGGGTGGTTTGTTATGGTTGGTGATTTCTTTGACCACCTGTGACTCGACGAGGCACGGAAGTGGCTGCTGACATTAAAACAACAAATTTCAGTCGTGATGAAGTTTTTTTGCAGTGATGTTGTTTAGCACCTGCTTTAATCCCCCGAAAGCGATAAAGCTATCATTTCATCCAGGGGGTAAACTTAATATCTGCTAAAATGTGTTAAACTTGTCTGTAATTCTGCAGACCATGAAAGCCTTGTAAACACTTATGTGATGTGCTAAGGCATTTGTAGAAACTAGATGTAGTCACCGTAACACGCCGGTCTAGCACAAAAGGGCTGCTGACCACCCTGAACTCCACCCTATTCACTCCCCCATTGTGTGATGTGCATGCTTTATGACGCTGCTCCACTGATGTTGGAGCTTAGCAGCACAACAAATTTCAGGCATTTTCATTGGCTGTCATAGCTTAGAGCAGCCCCTTTATCAGGCATTGCCTGCAGTACACTTAAGTGCACTTTTCATTGGCTGTTTTAATTACGAGTTTGCTGTGTGCATCTCATTCCAACCTAAGCATTTTATATGGGCGGGTGTCCAATGCTTAAAGTATTATATGAGGCTAAGAATTCTATTTTTCTGCTAGTGTAGTTTGATCACATGTGTTTCATGTATAGTACGAGGGGGGGGGGGGGGCAGGGGAATTGAAAACATGACTCCATTTTTTCGAGGACCTGCCCCACCCAAAACCCTTAAGAAAATACCCCTGCCCACCCATGGCCACAAAATATTTTAAACAAGCACCCCCCCCCCTCCCCACAAAAAGTAAGCTTTTCTTCTGCCTTTTCAGGTTAAGTGTTGATAATTTCCTGTGGACTAATTAACATGTAGCATTTCACAATGACAGGTTGTCAATTGTGTGGAAAACGAGCCATGACTTAAAGTATGTTCTTGAAAACATTCAAAGAAATGTTCTTTAAGCCACCTTTGGACCGAGCTTCATGATTCATGACGGCAAGACCCTATAAATTCTTGATGACGGTATAATAACTTTTGGTGTAAGGGATAAGCTACGTATTGGCATTCTAAGGCACTTCCGAGTCATGGTACAAAAACGTTCTGTACAAAGTGGAAAGAACTATTCACCAGTTACGACGTTTTTAGAAATATTGACTTGCTGAAAGTCTAATTTTGCTGGTCCAAAAATGACCACTGTCAGTTGTGTATTGGTGACCCCCTTGACGGACCTAAAATTGTATGACCCCCTCCTCTAGAGAGTCCAAATAAAATTCATGACTTGACCCCCTCTCCTTTCTCTCTCTCCCCCCAACAAGATAAATAATGATTTTGTCCTTACACTCAGTCACTATGACCTGAAACACTGAATAAATGTTCTAGAAATTGTGATTTTATTTTTGTTCCTCTTCTACAGCAACATTGTATGTAAATAGTGTTGGCTAAGAGTATCTGATGGCGTAAATATTACAAAGGTCAGGTGGCCATTAGGTCAATAGTAGAAGTGACTCTTGCATCTCTTGTCTAGACAGGATATCCTCAATTGTGTAGCATGCATGATTGTGTGTCGGTTCGAATTCTATCAACCGTTTTAATTTTGTTCAGTTATTGGATGAAAGAACATTTTTCACTATTGTTTTTGTAAAAAGAACAATTAAAAACGGCGCATTTTATACAATAAAAGAAATTTTATATTTACCGAATTTAGTACCATTTCTTGCCACTAGATGCTGCTGTAAGCAAAGGCTATTAAGGCTGCAGTTGAAATAATGCTGCATTTTTCAGATGTTATATTTTTGCTCTTTTTTTTTAAGCAAATGTTGGTTCTTTTTAGGAAAAAATATAAATATGTAGCTAGATGCATAAAAGTGAAATCAGTTAACCAATTTTGCTAACAATGGCATCTGTTGGCTGGAAATGGTACTAAAATTGGTAAAACTCAAATTCTTTCCTTTTATTGTAGAAAATGATATAAGCAACGGATTTTAAACAAGTGTCAACCACTTTATTTGCCCTTTAAGTATGGTAGCCACCCTGAGAGTACTGAAAAACCCTCAAATATTTGGTGAAACTCGTCGCCTTTGCAGAACAGAAAAAAATGATAACTGGGTGTGTGGAAAACGTTCCATGGGGTACCCAATCTAAAGCAACCCAATAACCATATAACCATGTTGTAACCATGTTGCCCGGTTATGGTAGATTCTCCATACACAAATGATTGTTAAAGAATTTTATTTTGGTGGGGGGAGATTTCATTCGGGATTGATGGGGCGGGGTCGTTTATGTTAAAACTGCCTTGCACGAAATTTTGCCTAAAAAATTCTTCACAGCACTTAACGGTGAAAGGGGCAAGCTTCATTGAACAGAAAACTGAACTGTCTTAAACTTGGGTGTAGTTTATTGGCCGAGCAAGGAAAGCGATAAATGGGCAAATACTCGACTGAATTTGGTTTGTTTGTCTGCTGGGACGTCAGAGTTTCATGCAATTTTGTTATGATTTGTTTGATTGGAAATCTTGCACGTGTTGGCAGAGCTTTCCAGACGCTGTCATAAAGATCAGTGTTGGATTCGTTTGCTTCCTTTTGGCGTTCGCATGCTTTAGATGGAAAATAAAGTTATGTATTGTAGCGTCTCCCGCTCGGCCAATGTGATTTTCAGAAGTCAATTATATGCCTAGTTTACAGGTTTCATTTCCTGAAAAATCCAACTCTCCTGAAAAAAACCCACATATTTTACTATATTTTACCTGTCTCCCTTCTCCCTCCTCTCCTCCCCTCCCCTTCTTGAATTGGATCCTCCCCCCACTACCTTTTTGACCGATTTGGACTGTGTTTTGGAGACTGATGTTACTGTAGAGAATGTTGCCGCCTTGGATTGTACCACCACCAGTGGATTTGAAGACTGAGCCCTTCCTCCCCCCCCCACCTCTTTTCCCAACCTTCAGCCCCTCCCCCCACCCATCCCTTCCCTGGTCTGGATTTTACAAATTTGAGTGCGGCTGCGTTATTTGTTCCACCACATGTGGGAAGTTGACGGATCCCCTCTTCCCACCCTCCCTCCCTCCCTCGTCAGAGCTCTGCAGGAGCCGACTGTTACACCAGCGTTGGGGAGCCGCTTGATCCCTCTTCCTCCCTCCCCTCCCCCATCCCCCCACACCGGAGAAGGCCCCCATGGTTCTCAACCTCTCCTCGAAAGTTCAGTCCCACTGACTTGTCTGTTCTTGCACTTGACCCCAAATTCGTCCCTTCCATCAGGAATGATGAAATACATCACCTCACTAACTTTGCTGCCGATGTGCAACCTATTTTGAACCGCTACTCTTGGGCACCGGATATCAAGCATGTCCTCGCCTCCCTTTCTCTGAAGCCCTCGTCCCGCAAACCCAATCTCTCTGTGGAGCAGCTTCGGAGCGACACCAGCCTTGTGGGCTGCTTCACTGATAAGACCAATGGAACTGTGCTCTTGGACAGATCTGATTACGAAAGCAGGGTCCGCGATGAGATTCGCTCCTCCAAGATCTACCGGCCTGTAGAGTACAGCAAGTACAGGCCTGGTCACCTGCTAATCGCTGACAAGCATCAATCCCTAGTCAAGAAGAAGCTGCTTCATGAAGACGTTGCCAAGAACCTTGCACCCGATAAAGAGTCTGTTTTACCGACCATCTTCGCGCAAGTCAAGTCCCACAAGGTTGGCAACCTACTTAGATTGATAATCTCAGCAAAAAGGGCGCCCATAAAACTTATCGATCTTCTGCTCAAAAAGAGATTTGCAAAATACGTGTGGGGCCAACACACACTAAAGAACACCTCCAAACTGCTCCATCACATCGAAAATACTGCCCTCACCGAAGATCATCAGCTTGTGTCCTTCGACGTGGTGTCTCTCTACCCTAGTCTCCCCCACCACCTCATCCTCGCCATGTTTGACCAATCTGCTGAAAAAACTAAAAATCGACAAGGAGGACCGTGAACTCGACCGAGAACTACTCAAGACAGTGCTCTCATCCATATACGTCACGTTCGGCAATTCCACCCTCGAACAGACTACGGGGACGCCCATGGGATATTCCTGTTCGCCCGTCTTGGCTGAAATTGTCGTTCAATTCCTCGACGAGTGGGTCATCTCCCAATTCCCCAACATCAAACTATGGAAGCAATACATCGATGATGTTTTTGCAACCCCTCTTAAAGATGAAAGCAACGCCATCCTCAACAAGCTTAATCAGTGGAATGACAACATCCGGTTCACTCGCGAGGTCGAGGCAAAAGGAAAACTCCCTTTCCTCGATGTTATGTTGAAGGGGTGCCATCAGCTTCTCTTTCTCCAAGCCTTCCCACAGTGGTAGAGGGATTAATTTTAGGTCGGCCCACCCGAGACCCCTCCTCACGGCTCTGCTGAAGAATGAGCTTACTCGCATCATTGAACAATCTTCTTTCTCCCACGTAGCGGAATTCTTCCTGCGTGACGCCAAGACCACTTTCCTTGAACGAGGATTTCCTGCGAGGTGGATCAACAGCTGACCAAGGCTGCATGGGGCCGAGCCAATGCGAGAATTCAACAATGAAGGGCAGATGCTGACACATCTTACAAAGTCGAAGATAGTTCTCCTGTTGAATGCGTTACCTACCTTCCCGATGTGAGTGATTCCATCCACAACATCCTCGCTAAAAATGGAGTCAGGTGCAGGCATCGTTATCCTCCCTATATCAAAACGTTGCTGCGCTCCAAACCCGCTGCTGCTGCTGCTGCTTCACCACCTTCCTCCCCCCTCCCCCTCCTCTCGCCTTTTCTCTCCCCCGGTCCCCCCGTGCCTCCCACCACTACCCAACCCGAAGCAAGTCAATGAATAGTGCACCCCCACCGTCCAGTCCCCCCCTCCCCCCTCTGTGATGCCTTGTGATATTGCAACCACCTGAGGTGCGCCACTTACATCGGAGAAACGAAACGCCGTCTGGAATTACGACTCAAGGAGCACGTGGGAGACACCCGATGAGGAGAAAAATTGAATGGGATTGCCCAACATCATCACCGTAGCTTGGATGGTGCTTGGATGTTCATGAGTTTGTAGTTTACTCTCTTATGCGCCTGAATAGCCTAAGGATTCTAAACCTCTCAAATGTTGATCCCTCTTCAAATTTGATACAATTAGGGTCTCGTTATTCACCCAGTCTCTTCTCCGCCTTGTACTCATGTGATGGACTGCGACACCGTTTTCTTCATCATTCCTAACATCCGCCATATGTTTCCACTCTGTTCGTCACTTCCTTCCTAGTCTCTCCTACGTAAATGGCATCGCAGTCACCGCATGGTACCCAGTAAACGTCTTATCTCGTATTGGGATCGTACTTATCACTTTTCCTTTAGACCGTTCATCTTCTCTAGTCTTCACTTGTTCACTCATTCTTGGTGCTAAGCGGTATTTCTCAAATGAGTCGTCTTGTTGAAAAAGGTGCTGAATACTTCCTTCTTCAAAATCCTCTGTACCTTCTCGCTGACTCCTTCAACATACGTCGTAAGGCTCACTCTTCTAAACACTTCTTGAACTGGCACTGAACAGTGATTCTTACATGCAAAATCTACTTGGAAGCTAAGAGAGCCAACGAAATTGCCGTTATCAGACAAACTCCGACAAATCACTCAAGTTTGTGCGTACTTACACTTAAAACACGCTTTTAATCAAATTTATAGTCTGAAACGACACTTTAATAATACCGTAAATGACGTCGTAAATTGTCTAGTAAACACCCACAAGCTGTTAACAGTTTACCAGTTTATTTAGTTTTTTATGTATGAAGCTTTCAGTTAATTTTGGTACAGAAAAACTACCATTTAAGGAGATAAACATTGATTAACTGAAATGTATGAAGCTTTTAGTCAATTTCTAGCAGGAAAAAATATGATCTTAAAATGTTTTAAGGTCATAAATCGTTTAACTAGTTAATGTCATGATTTTTTTAGCTTAAAGCATTAAAGCATTTCAGGTGCTTTAACTCGAAAAACATCTCTGCAATTCGAACTGTGAAAATACCAGTCTGTTATTAAAATGACAACACAGTTTCGCTTAAATTCCGTTTAAGCAAAATTATGGTGTTAATTTAATAACTTTAAGGTCAGGAATCGTGAAATTACCTAGTAAGGGGGGGGGGAGGCCGTCGATTTGCCAGAGACTGTTAATAGGTGATTTACGGTACACCCTGGATACCAAACACTTTAAAAGGTTTAGCACTTATAGAGTGATTTAATGTAAGGAGCGAGCAGGAATGAGTTGAAACCACAACTCTTAATGAGGTACTCTTATCCGAGTATAATTCTCTATTTTTAGTCACCTTTTTGAGGTGTAAAGCTAAAATTAAAGTTGTCAACTGTTAGGTTTCATTCGCCAAAGTGTTAGTGGCAACTGACTTTGGAGAATGTTGCTCGCACAGTTATTGCGTGTCGTGCCGGTTGTGCTGCTGACGACTGAACCCAGTATGACTGTTTTTGTAGAATGACTAAACTTGCATATGATAAAACAGCAATCAATTATCAGACCAGCCATAAAGACTTGCACTGGCTGGTACTCACCTTATCAGCAATATCTGCGATTCTAACCCAGATTGATAACGGCAAATCTAATGATGAGAATTTTTTAAATGCTTCGCGTGTCTTTTATGTTTTCTCTTATCTAAGATGTGAAGTTCCGATTGCAGTCTCCGGCTTTTTCCGTAATGGTCCGAATTGCCACTACTTTTTAAAATTAATTGTGTAGTGAGTATTGGAAGGCAGTCCAATCCAGTCAAAGTTTGAAAAGTAGAAAACTTTACACTCATTGGTGAACATTTGCATATTTAAAACTCTTTTTCATATTTGACATTCCTAAATGCAAAAATTAAATAAAAATGAAGAGTTAACCAAAAAAAGTTGATGCTTGTTTAATGAAATTTTTGCAAATGTTCAAACAAAGTATTAAAATCATGTATGGAAAATGTTCAATTATGATTTGGAATAACTAGTGCAGAGTACCAATTTGGCATTTAATGGTCTAGTATTTAGGTGCCTTTCTACACTGTGACCCCCCCCCCCCCCCAAAAAAAAAAGATCGAGTCAGCCTATTCTCATAGTGTGTTTTTTCAGTTTAATTTGGTGACGAGAACGATTTGCCATTTTAAGTGATGTGGCGTTTGGCTGTGTCTGTCAGGTCTGCATTATGGCCGAATTCATGAACCGATTCGAATGAAATTTTGAGGACTATTATTTTATAAGGCTGATCAACATATTTACTTGGTTTTGTGATTATAGGTCTTACGAGGGAAAGGGAGGGGTGCACACAAAGTGAGGCCAAACGACGTACATGCGTGTCTTTATACCAGTTGATAAAAATCCAAATTGGTGGTATAAAATGACAGCCAAAGTACTGTGTTTGCCGGGTAATTGCAAAATGTTCATCAGATTGAGCACAAATTGGTTCCGGTTAACATTCCGAATTAACTTTTCATCAAAAACAATTGTTTCGATTTTTTCCAAGAGTTTCCCAAAATGGTATCCAACACAGGTTTTTTTCTTTAAATTCCTTTAGGACTTCTAACCCCTCACCAGCTTGAGCATAACTGGTTGCATATTATGATCCGAAATAACTTTGGTTAAAATATGGCCTCTTCAAGTTGGGATAATCCAAGATGGCGGCCCAAAATGGTGTCCGAAAGCCCATAAGTTTTGTGAAAATCCAAGGTGGTGGCCGAAAATGCGTTCCAAAAAAATAATTTTGCCTCTTAGCTTTTGAGCCATTTTTTCGTATTGAAAACAAACCTTCAGAATTAAATTTAAACCAAAATTAATTCAGACCAAATCTTCAGAATTAAATTTGCTCTACTTGTGAAAATATAAGATGGCTTCCAAAATGGCATCCAAAAATGGTTTTCGGGTTATTACTTGTAAACTGTTGACCATGTAAAGAATCCGGTTACATAGAAGTACGATGCAAGCCAAATTTAGTATTCAGGCATATCTTGACCAAATTAGTCATTTAAGTATTGCTCGAAACCAAGAATTTATAGGGTTTTGAACCCTATAAATTCTTGTCGAAACTTACTTCTTATGGGCGCGAGTAACCAATGTGTGCCCTTTCCTTTATATCCTTCCATCCTTCACTTCTTTAGAAGATGGAGGGGAGCAAGGTGTATTGCTAGTAGCATGCAAAACGAAAATTGATCCAGTTCCCATGGTGCTTTTTATAAATAGCTGCCTTCCCCCCCCCCTCTCTACCAACAAGGAAACCAAGTTAGTTTCCGTAACCGAATTTTGGTTGTTGCAGAATGGGGAGTGTGTAATAGGAATCTTAATTTTTTTAAAAGGGTTAGAATAACGAGATTTGCCCCCTTACTGCACTTCCTTTTGCTTCAAACGAGTTCAGCAAGGTTCAAATTTTGCTACATAAAATGTAACCACCTACTGTATTCAATAATTTCTAGGATATTTTACATGCCGCAATCGACATGAGCATGAGTCATCACATGGCCCTTCTCTCCCGAAAATGCCATGTGTGGCTGAGATCAGCTCGAACGACGGAGCTTCTGCACATGGTTTTGTGTGACTGGCATTGAGGCACAACAATGCCACTAGCTAGGTTGCTTACTCATTCCATCCTCTCTCACAGCCAACCCTCATTGTGCAATTCCAACGTGACGTAAGGTAATTTCCTTGATCAAAGTGGAAATGTATAGCCCATCAAGGTGTTACTACTGCAGAAAACTAAACACACTTTAAACATCAGTTTTCATTGTCCGTCTGCAGCACTTGACTAAAATTGAACAACAACAAGTGAGTTTTCCTTCACTGAACACCGATTTTAAAATAAACGCCAAGTGCAACACCAAAGAAGAGATCCAGCGTTATTTTTTCAGAGCAGGTTTAACCCTGCTCCAAATATATCGATGCCCTCGTCAAATATACAATCGGCGGTTAATGGAGGTAGTTCGGTAGTGTTTTTCTGTTCTGTGGCCACACAACAGCCAGTAAACTTATAGGCCCCCAAAAAAATTATAATTAAAAAGGCACAAATTAATTATAGGCTTAGCTAAATGTCCTTCATTTTAGTACGTGTGAATTGTGGACTGCAGGATATCTCCCACTGATCCTGGGTATCTACATTATTTTACCATAAGCTAGCGAGGACTAATAGTGAAAGCAAGTTCTGATTGGGCGATGTGTTCGTATGTGATCACCTGCTTTGCTCTATCAAACCAGAGGATACACGGACGATCGTGTAATAGTGTGCGTCCAACAAATGAACATGAGCTCCATCTCGTATCACAATTTGAAACCATGAAGGACAAATGCAAAGACAGCAATACGGAATGGGAAAATAGCTGACAACGCGAATTTATATACGACCCATCTGTCCTCCTACACATAGTGAAGGATGTTTCCCACTGCTGTTGCCCGCCGCTAGGGGTTGGGGGTTGGGGAAGGGGTGGCTTGACACACCATTTACCAAGCCCGTTTTGTCCTTTGACGGGTTACTAACTAACTAGTATTCTAAAATTTTGCAAAAAGTCACAAAGTTCCTGAAAAAAGTCAATTTTCTACGTTGTCGAAAATATTCACACAAAAATTACCAGTTGAACGAAGCACAGTCCTTTTCTCAAATTTTCGAGGAAAAATCAGAAACATTTAAGAAAAGGTCTTTGAGTTAAGGATTTTTGTGTGAAATTTTATGATAATGTCTTTCCACAATCACTGTTGTCGCTGGTTACCAGTATTTCAAGAATTGTTTACCTCGTGAAATACTATTTTCATCTCTCCAGTGTCCACTACTTGATTTGAGGAGGGGGGGGGGGGGGTTGATTGACTGTTTCTTTGCCGTTCTTCAACTGTATCAATTTAAGGAATTCAGCTTTAATGTTGAACATGTTTTATATTTACCTTTTTGTTTGATTTTTTTTTCAAGGTGGAAGATATTCGAGAGAATATCGATAAAATCCAAGCCAATGTCGAGGAAGTCAAGAAGAAGCACAGCTCCATCTTGTCTGCTCCTCAGACTGACGAAAGTAAGTTGCACGGTGTTAGTATCACTGTAAGGGCCAAAAAAAGTTGGTTGTAAATGATTATTAGGTTGCAACCTTCGCCATTGTCTGTCGCCATTTGCCAAACTGCAAGAGAAAATCAACAACGGCGACTTCAGTTTTACTTGATTAGTGGGCGAGGCTTGGTTTGCAGTTCTGATGCTGGAGTTTTCTTCCTGGAGGATCATTAAAGGAATGTTACAAACTCAAAAACCATAAAACAATGCCACGAAACAGGAGGGCTGCTAATTATTTATCGTTTTTTTTTTTTGGGGGGGGGGGGGGTTGTGGCTCCTAAAAACTTTTGGGGAAAGTCATTTTACCTCGAACTTAACACTTTTCAACAGTCAACATTTCTAAAAATGCTGCACCTTCAGGTTAGTTTTGATTAGATTTTGAAGTTTTTTCTAGTGTCGTCTGGCATTTCTAGTTTGAAAACGTCGCACCGCTTACTATGAAAATTCATCTTACAATACGTTAAGAAATCACTGTAGACACGCTTATTTTCATAAAGTCAAGATATCACTTCATATCTTCGCAAATTTTCGATGACCAGTAGCCCCGGAGATGTAAATTCACAGGCGATCATCTTCTTCAGGCAGTCTACTTTAACTCAATACATCGTCCAACGACCGTTTGTCGTCTGCTAGGAATATGAAGCGTGAGCGTGGCTTCCGGTATTTGTTGGGTTGGTTTCCCATTTTCTTCTCGCCAACACATTGAGTTCGCCACGCATTAGATAGCTAATTCCAGGATTTTAGGGTCCCTGGATATTCATCAGCACCCCAGTGGCAGAAGCAGTGCGACGTGCCATGTGCGTCGCAGACAAAAATGCCTTCTCTGCAGACAAATCAAAGGTCTTTCTAACAGAACTTATTACGATTACGAAATGCAAGTTTTTTAACAAATGTTCTATTTAATTTGGATGGTTGTTTGGCTGTAGACGTCGAATTTGCCTGTATAACTAGCTACTTTTTTAGAAAACTTTTCTTTGCCGCGTTATTTCTTTACTTCCTCTTTCAGTTCCCAGCGCGTTTCGTAGTTGAGGTCGGGCAGTTTCTCTCCTACCGCTCCTGCCTCTCGCTCTGTCTATCGTGCATGCGATTGATGCGATGCATAGCTGCTGCCGCCTTACTTCGTTGTAAGCAACAACGATACTTGGACAAAGTTGTGTGTTTGCAGTGCGGTGAGAAAGACTTTTAAAGGCTTTTTAAAAATTAAAAAACTCACTGAAGAATGACAGTGAAATCCAAATCAGAAACATTTTGAATTTTTTAAGACTCTGCAGCCAAATCGAGCAAGGCTAATGTAATGATGGCACTTTGATATGTGAGTTGGGTATTAAATGGGCCTTCTGAAGCACATAATGAACAAGAAAATATGTGAAAAATTATGTACGGTGTTGCATATCCTAAAAATTTTAAATCTGTAATTGATGCCATGCTAGTAACTGAAACTAGTAAACAAAATGAATAAAGAATTTCGTGGTTGCTGTTAACCACTGGAAACATTTATTAGTACTGTAGGTCTACAGGCATCAAATCAATACAATGCAACACCAAAAGCCAAAATGCCAAATAAAAAGTTATAAAATAATAAGTAGGCTGAGCGTAAATAAAAATGTATTTTTACTTGACTTATACTCACAGTTCGATCATGCAAAACCAAAAGTCAAAGATCTTCAAAGGTTTTCCCCATGAAACTTGCGAATTTTCGACAACCTTTACTGGTTGTCTTCGTCGGGCAGTTAAGCCATCGGCACCCACACTCACAATCCTTCCAAACCCAACAAACTTCGTTGGAGGAAGTTCATTGGGTTTGGAATGATTGTGAGTGCCGGTGGCTTAACTGCCCGACGAAGACCACCAATAAAGGTTGTCGAAAATTCGCAAGTTTCAAGGGGAAAACCTTTGAAGATCTTTGACTTTTGGTTTTGCGATATCGAACTGATGAGTATAAATCATGAACTTGAACCAAAGTGCTGAGTCGACCGATTTTTCGGTATTCAAAAAAATACTTTTACTTTTAAGAATTTTTACATTTTTCTTATTAGGCCTAGGACTCAGAGGCCTAAAATGTCAAAAGCAAATCCAGAAGCCATATTCTCCCCCCGCCCCCGAAAAAGATGGCCGATTTTCATACTCTGAGAGTTCAGTGAGGCGAGTTCTTGCAGACAATTTGAAGGCATAAAGTTACGTGTCGCAGAGACTTGAAGAAAATTCTGCTACCGGGATCAGCACAGCCTTCTCGCGGTTGTGGTGTTGAATAGCCAGGGATTGAAGGCTTCTTTATCTGAGAAGGCTTGAATCCCTGGCTATTTAACACCACAACTGAGAGAAGGCTGTGCTGATGAATATCCAAGACCCTCAAATCCTGGAATTAGCTACCTAATGCGTGGCGAACTCAATGTGTTGCTGAGAAGAAAATAGGAAACCAACCCAACAAATACCAGAAGCCACGCTCACCCTTCAAATTCCTAGCAGACAACCAACGGTCGTTGGACGATGTTTTGCGTTAAAGTGGACTGCCTGAAGAAGATGATCACCATGAATTTACATCTCCAGGGCTACTGATCATCGAAAATTTGCGAAGATATGAAGTGATATCTTGACTTTATGAAAATAAGCATGTCTACGGTGATTTCTTCAACACATTTCTAGTTCTTTTAATAAAACTTTCTAAAAACATTTTTGTACCATGGGGTATTTTTCACGTTGCACGTGTTGATGCTGCGATGGGTTTAGTCATGCTGACTTGAACTGCCTTAGTGGTGCATGCATATATGCAACCTGTACGTCAAAGGTAGTCTACCGTCCTAAATCGTGAATCTCGGTCAAAGGTTGTTTAAAGAACACTTCTTTGAATGTTTTCAAGAACATAATTTCACAAGGCTCGTTTTTCACACAGTTGGAAACCCATAGATGCGAAATGAAATTTTTTAATTAATTAGAGGAAATATCCTCACTTAACCTGAAAAGGCATCAGGAATTTGTAAGCACATTTCAATTCCCCCTAGACATAAATAATGGTCAGTCCTTAATTTTGTACTGTATGTGGTGAGTGGAAATCAAAAATGGATAGTGAATTCTATAGTGTACTGGCCGCATGGCGAGTGCTGAAATTGCTGAGCTTAAATTAGAAAATTAAAACGTTAGGTTGAACATGGATTTCACGGAGAAGAAATTAAAGGTAATGTTATACAATGCAAGGGTACTGACCTTGGAATTCTGTGCGACGCATTCCGTTGACATTAGGTAGGGTTCTATAGGGGCAATTGGATTAAATAAGTTCAAACCAAGAAAAACCAAAGTTGTCCTCAGCAGGGTGGACATCTTGGTGGATGAGAATGAATGCAGAAACTTTAGGAGCAAGCTGAAAATTCTCTAGTTACGTGGGGGTTACAATTGGTTTTTACATAAAATATGCAGTACCTAATGCGACAGTGTTACATTGTTTCAAGAATGGTCTGCATCTAAACTTAATGCTAAGTCTGGCTTGTTTGATGCAGAATTATTGGTAGATGTTAATGATGACATCACAGAATTACTTGGACTGGCTGGTGATGTCAGAAGTCATTGTCAGGATCTTGTTGCGTAAATTGAGTCCAAAAGTGGCAAACATAAAATGAAGTCTCTACAATATATCCTCTATGTTCCAATTGGTCCGAGCATACCGGAGGAGCTCGTAATTGAGAGCATTGAAACAAGCTTGAAGAGAGTAACGAGTTTCTGTCTTCACAACAAACCCGACTAAATCAAAATTGCGAGTTTCTCAAATCAGATTCAGGCCAGTTCTCGCATGGGTTGATAGTTAACTCCTGCTACATTGAGTTGAGAAATAGGATTGCGACGATGTTCTGGAGCTAGTAAGCAAGACCCACAGCTTTGATCACTTACATTGTGACAGGCGGTGGAATATGATATATGAAGGGAGTTGGAACATCTACGGGCGTGTAGGCATTTTGAACTCATTTGTTTTGGGGCTAAAACAGTAACATCAAGATCGACTGTTTTTTTTTAATGATTGTTTTCCTGTTTTTCAGAGGTCAAGCAAGAGCTGGAGGATCTCATGGCTGACATTAAAAAAACTGCCAACAAAGTCAGAGCAAAATTAAAAGGTACAGTAAGAATTTTGTAAATTTCCTGCAAGTCTTCATTTTTGTGCTTTGTGAATTTATAATTATATTAACTGTTTGCTCGATTCGTTTGTAAGTTTAAAGGGGAAAATGCCAGACACTATGTACAACAAATCATTCAACAAGAAGGCAAAACACGGTAAACATTAACAACTTAAAAACAGTTTTGTGCAGCCTAGTGCTTTAGTGCACATTTTCAACTGTCACCCATCAAATTTTCCCTTTACCTGTTGCCGAGCAACATCACTACACTGGTGGCAAGCCCACCCTCGTGCATCAACCAAGATCTAATCAATGTTATATACGTATCAAACCAAACCCAACACATGGAACTAGCCAGGTACAAAAGATTACTTTTAATTGTGGGGAAACGTGTTTTGAACCTGCTGGTTCCTTGTGTTGGGTTTGTTTGATACATTGGTTTTAGGTCGTGTTGCAGTAGTGAGGATGGGCTTGCCTGCATTGTGTGGATGTTGCTTGGGAACGGGTAGAGCGAAAATTCGATTGTGGCTGGATACACGAAAGCTTCTGAGATGTTGATGCTTACTGTGTTTGGCTTTCTTGGTTAACCTTATTAATTTAACGTTATTTTCCATACATTTGGAGTTTTTTAATGCAGTAGCAGTGCATGCTTAAAGACACGCAATATCCGGGACATTTTTTAAATTTCATCGGTGATCATTTCTGCGAGAGTTAATGAAATTCTGTGAACTTTTAGTGTAAAGTTGCAATAAATGTAACTTGGGCAAGCTTATAATGTGCGAATTCACAGTAGCAAATTTTGCAATGATAGATAAAATGAATGGTTTAAACCTTAACTAAGTGTGAGCGTTACTCAAATGGAAAGTGCAAGTAGAATTTTTAAATTGAGTTTTGTACAGAGATCATAAATTAATAAAAATTTGTCACCGAAACAATAAAATTTAGATCAAACTTGGAATAGAAAATGACTGCAGCTTTCGACTGAAAGATTTCTTGTATTGTAAGGCTGGTTTTTTGTGTACGGCTATGCCACCGATTTCTAATTGCGTTTTATGTTTGTACAGTTATTGAACAAAATATTGAACAAGAGGAACACACAAATAAATCCTCTGCCGACTTGAGGATACGAAAGACTCAGGTAATGTATTTAGATCCCAGCCAAGATTGTTTGAATTGTTTTACATTTTGGGTAATTGTAAGCATTTTTTTAAAGCTTTAGCAATACTGTTAATTATCTGAGACCAGCATCTTAGGGAATAACACGTTTCAAACAACGTACTTTCGCACACATTATTATCCAAAGATGCAAATTTCTGAAAAGCAATGAACGCCCAACATTTTTTTATTTCGCAGCAGATAAGAAATCCATACGATGAAGCATGTTCCCAACTATCCAAACAAAAAGAAAGTTGGAGTTAAAAATTTAAATTTGTTATATCCACACGCCAGCAATTAAAATGGGGCCTTTCGGACGGGTGGAGTCATCAAATTGACATTAGACGGTAATAAGTTCTGCTCCGGCAAATCAAGTTAGTAGAAAAGTCAAACCTGGGTTGCACGTAGTCAGGCTTGGAGCATTAACCCACAGGTAAAGGGAATTCATGTGGACGAAAACTCTACGCGTATTGTTTTATTGAATGGATTACAATTATTTGGAGGTTTTTTAAAAATTACTTTCAGCGAAAAAATGAACCATCTTCTACTTTGAATGTTCGAAATCAATCGATCACAATTGTAACGCCTAAATTCAAAAACAAAAATACTCTTAGTACGGTATTTTGCGAATTTTCGATAGGCCTAATAGTCCGAGTGGTGTTTGGTGTTAAATTCGGTCTCTCCTGTCTTCTTCAGGCTTCCTTTCTTGTGTTTTTGTGATCGATTAAAATTACTTTCGTCAACAGTCTAAAACTATTTTGAGCCTAACGTACTAAAATGTCGTAACTTTGGCACAAAAAGTAAATATCTTTCTTGGGAGATATTTGTTGCGAAACCATCCCACATTTTTGTTATAAATCTTTTCATCCATTTGCAAAACTGGTATTTCGAATTTAAAATTAAGAAATGTGCTAAAGAAAATGGCAAATAGCAACGTCGCAGTTGTATTTCTGTATTCTTGTTTGAGTATCAGCTCCTTACTTCTTTTATGTCTTATGTCTGATGGATTGATCATTAACATTTCTGGCCTCTTCTCGTAATATCCTTCCTCTACATGATCAGATTTTAGGATCGAATCTCTGGAATGGCTCCTATCATTTCATTACTTTTAAAACGTCTAGTAAAGTACAACATTACTTTATTTCTGATGATAACAGATACAAGCGAAAAAAAAAACAAAAAAAACTTTAAATCCTAAAGCACGACGTGAGCTTGATGTGAAAACCCATGCACCCCAGGCAAAGAAGTAAGCAGAAGTCGGTGGTTAGTATTGTTAGAAGCGGGTGTTAACATACTTTTCTATGCTGCACACCTATTAAAAGAATAGGATCATGCATAACAATTTCTACCCGTGATCCCAGTTCTCTTCTAACTCTTGAGGCTATGTATCTCTACTCAATGGATTGTGCTGTGTAGGTTATTATCACAAAAAAACTAAGATCCACAGTTCGAAATGCACAACCAAAATTGTTCAAGCTTTCACTAAAATTTGCGAATTTTGGACAATACTTGTACTGGTTGTCTTCCAGGCATCAGTCTAAGAGACTTGCGTCATATTGTCCACACTCCAGCACTCTACTACTTCAACCAACTTTCTTGCTGTAGACATCTGCATTCCCCTCCCAACCACAGCTGGCCTTTAGTCAGGTCTCAGTGCAGCTTGTGTTGCTCACATCAAGAGCTCGACATTCTTGTTTGCGATTCTCCATCTCAGTTGGCGTTGGAAAAGGAAGAAATTCTGCCATCTTGCGTCGAGTTTTTCAGTCAAATCAGGTGTTATCATTTTCCAGCCGAACCTTCGATTTTCCAAATGTGTAGGTTTTTAATGCTTTATGCAAATCCAATTTAGACACGCAGGCAAAATTTATAATGGCGACAATGTTACTTTTTAGTTTATTCGCTGGAGGTTCATGGCATAAATACATTTCGCATCGCCCCGTCGTTTGGGCCCATTTGCGGATAGAACAACCTAGCGTCGCAGTCATACTTTGCGTATATTAAATGTTAACACACGACACGGTAAACCTACAACTGTCACCCACTAGCTAGACATTACAGTTTATCTGAATGATTGTTCATATGATGGGAGAACAACAGTTCTGTCAGTATTTGGACCCGGTCGCCTACAACGTCCTTTCAAGTTACAACACGAATACAACCAAAACATCAACTTAACAACCAGCCGTTGCGGCTTTCCTCAGAAAACAATACGCTGCAATTCACGAAGCCCAACAAGATCCACCTGCATAATGACAATACTCAGTAAACCAACAATATGCCATCCAATGCCAGCTATGGTAAAAGGAGAAGTTGAACAAATTCTTGTCAGTTGAATTCAGCTGGACAGCTATCCCCGACTAAAGGTCTCTTCACCTAATTGTACACCTGACCAGGTGAGATGGGCGGAAGGACTCCGTCTTCCTTTGTGGTGGGAGAATGATTACACCACCCACCTCACCTTCTTCAGTGCATCAACAGTTAGCAAGTGTAAAACCCAAGAGAACTCTGTCTCGATCTTAGTAACCAAGCTATGCTTACATGCTTATCCGGAAAATGTGAGGAATTGGTGTCTCTTCCTGCATTCAGTTATTAGTTTTAGTAATTCCTTTACACCCCCTACATGGGTCAATTCGTGGGGTACACAGCAACAGTTACTGATCGATTAAACTGCTTGTCTTTCAGCATTCCACGTTATCACGGAAGTTTGTCGAGGTGATGACGGAATACAATCGGACACAAACCGATTATCGTGAGAGGTGTAAAGGCAGAATCAAGAGGCAACTTGAGATTAGTAAGTTTTATAACCCATTTCCATGTATTCTACCGGGAAGTAATGTAAAGTGTTTCTGATCTCTACCTAGCTACCTTATTTTTAAGAAAATTAAGGCCGTGAAAAGAAATATGTTTGGTTCTCGGGCATTTTCATTCCAAAAGTAATCAGGCCACCAGGCTTTTTATTTTATTTTTTATTTTATTGGAAGTAACTCAAGTCTGCTTTTAACAGCCCAAAACACTTGGATCTTAAAATTTTAGACTAGAAGTGGTTAACGTTACTACAGAGTACAATAATTGAATGCTAAGTTAGGCTAAATAATAATTATTTTCAGCTGACTGGATTGGTTTGTCTTGTACAGTAATAAATTAGCTTGCTCTAGCAAATAAAAAGTGACGACCAGGGACAAATTTGACCACCAGGCAGGGCCTGACAACCAACTAATTTTTTTTCCATGGCCTAACCGTGTGTTTTTCCTTAGAAGTAAACGAACACAACTTCATTCATTTACTTTTTTTTAAGTTTGCGTTTATGGTTTTTTTTTTTTTGCGGGGTGGGAGTGGTAACAGTTTTAAAAAATTGTATCTCACTTCCAAACGTATTCCTGATTAACGGTGTTGCATGTAAGTGGGGAATGTTCAGCCTCATGTTGCATTTTCAGCATCCGAGATTTTTGTTAATATGTATTACAGGGAAATTTCTTTCAGTGTTAATTAGCCTGTTCATGATTTTACAAGCAAGAAATACTCTGAAACTGAAGTGGAAATTGTGACAACAAAAAGTTTTAAAAACATTTTACAAGGCACAAAAAAAATTTGGCAACCGACGTTTAAAAAGTGTAGAATTGTTAAGGTTCAGAAGTGTACGTAATAGCGGCCAATGTCAACTGGTGATTAAATTGGGCATATTGGCCAGTAAAATATCTTTTCTAGCAGCACTGGTGGATTGGTGATAAACGATTGAACTCAACTAAGCATATTTTCACTAATTGGTGAATTTTAATGTTTCAAAGGCGTTTGTCAGATTTTCGATGATTCAAATCGCAAGCTTTTAGTTCTTATTGTTCAGAAGGTTTGAGGAAAAATGCTACTGTAATTTTCTATTAAATTTTTGGAACCTAGGTGCAATTTGTAAGAAACTTGTGCTTTGGCAGATGTAAGATTATCATGAGGCTGAAAAAGTTTTTTTTTAAATTGGCATCCAATGTCTAAATAATTAACTTTGTATTTTGCGACAAAAATTCACATATGGCTATTAGAGATGTTTGCTCTACCGGCCAGTGGTGACTTGAGAACCTGTGTTCAGTAGTGATTAGAAGACTGAATTGGCCTTAGAGTAATCGACTTTGGTGCTGGAATTGTGAACACCCTTAAATTAAGGATGGATGATATTGAAAATTTCAAGTAAACAAACTTTATTGGGGAGGAATTTATTGTGATATGTTGTAATGTCACAAACCCCCAACAATTGTAGTGGATTGTTCCGGATGTTCGAAATGTTGATTTCTTTATTCTTCATTTGTTGTTTCTGTCGTTGGAAGTGTTGAGCGGCAGCAATGTTTCTTTGACAATACAACAACCATGACGATACCACAATAGCAATCAATGCCAGTAGTTTTGTATTATGCTTTTAAACAGTGCTCGCACACATGCTGCACCCACAATAAAACCTCGTGAAAAAGAAAGTGCACAAGCAGGACATTTTCTTTGCAAATTCAATTGCAAAGAATTGCAAGATAAGTCTGACCAAAGCCGCGGTCCAGTTGCAGCTGTGATGCCCATAAAAAAGTAGGAGTCGTGTCATTCAAGCCACACAATGTGAGAATGCCTGAAGAACTGCAATTTGCCTAACGAATGGGCAAGCAGACAGCTCACCAGGACCACATGACGGAGGCTTCCAGTCAAACATTCACAAGCCACACAAAGAGTTCAGGAGGTTCCAATCAGCTAGTCATAGTTCGTACTTGATGTAGGGAAAAGATCATCCGAACCATCTGATGCTTACAGCTCACCTCAGCCAAGGTACACTAAGTCATACAATCGCTCCAAGGGCCAACCACATGAACTAAGTCTTCACACAGACACAAGTGTAGTGTGTTTCGTCAGTCAACGCATTTATCACACTTGGCAGCATATACAGTACCATGTACATTGCATTTATGGTATCTAGTGGCCCATTACAATTTACAAAAAAACACCCCTGGTAACAATAGCAGATGAATGTAAGTCGTCATATAGACCCGCGAGTGAAGTGTTTCAGAGACACTGTCCAATGAAGTACATCCCACCATACTGGGTACTCAATACCAGACAATTCATGGGTGTTTTCTAACAAATTCATGTTCTATTTCAATCATATTCATTTCTGTACTGTCAATGTAACTCGCATATTTTACTCTGTAACGCAGAGTATGTTCCCTGGAGCAACCTTGAAAGGGGAGGGGGGAGGGGAGAGGCTGTAACGATGCACCTACCAAGCACGAACGTGGCAGAAATTACGTCACAATATAGAGTTGTTGCAATAATGTTGTTAATGAATCACCATGTTAGACGATCTGCTCAGGGAATGCAAGATCAGTTGATGTGTCAGTTGACTGATGTAGCAGATCAATGCCCGGTACCAACGTCCGACAACTTGGCAGCACATGGTGCGGCCTCACTGGAGGTCTGGGAGACGGGTCCCACTTCCCCCAATCCCATCCAGTACCCACGTCTGCTATCGTAGCGCAGGGTGTTATCAGGCGTATCCTGATCCCTAGTGCCTGGGTGGCAAGGGTGGCTTATATGGCTAACGCTGGGAAAGTTCCCTAACTCCAACCAAACACTTCAACACTTCAATGACTGATGCAGCAACCACATGTGACAGTATATGGCCAAAAACACTGCTTGCTATTACAATAAGAATGTACCTTGGTTGGCTGCAGTAATAAGTTTTTATGCATTGGAAGTTTGTCTACTGATGTGTTGATGTTTTGTTTTTTCCAGCCGGCAGAACAACGACCAATGAAGAGTTGGAAGATATGTTAGAAAGTGGAAACCCTGCAGTTTTTACACAAGGAGTAAGTTAACCAAGAACCATTTTTTTCTAAATCATTAATTTGGAGATACTGTTTAACCATGGAAGACCACTAACTAATTCTTGAATGCGGTGCAGCAGGAAGGAACCTGGTGTGCACCCAGCTAGGGGCACCAGCTTGGCACCCCTAAATTGTCAGACCTCTACACCCAATAGGACGAAATCCCGACCTATACTTAGTATACTTACATACCTTGTGGTTGTACTGTAAAGTACCTTTTTAATGCTCATCGTCCAGTGCAGTCATTTTGGTGTTGATCCTTTTGGGACCGGTGTGCCCAAATGTGGCCGCTATAACATTGTCATTTTAAGTGAGAAGCTTTTCTAGTGGTCAGATCGTAAGTCAGAGCCTTCCAGTCGATAAAATTTATCCAGACTATAGGTACAGCAATCCATTGGCTGTTGTCTGTTGGTGTTTTAATTGGGCTGGTTGGCAATTAATATTTTTCAGAAGGCTAATTTGGTCTGTGAACGAGTTGCAGACCCTTTATTAACATAAGAGGGGACTTTTTAAAGTCAGCGGCTTGCGACTTGCTTGCAAGCGGAAACGCTGCCTGTTTGTTATTTCAATGGGAAAGCGTTCCCCGTGGCCAAGCGACTCGCAAGCCGCTGACTTTAAAAACATTCCCAAGACGTGTGCAGGAATGCTTTCATTCAATAACGAGTAAGGTAACCATGAGATAAGCTTGCAATATGCTGCAAACCAAACTTTTTTGAAGAGGGTTTGCTAGAGCGTAGTTTCTGTTAGTGGTTTTTTTTTAATGGCAATAGGCCTACATTAGCGATTAAAGAGTCACATCTTTTATTTGGCAAATAAAAATGGTTAACTGCTGGCCAATGGCTAGTAACTAAAGATTCTGCACCTGTAGTCAAGAACACAAACTATAAGGAATTCACACATGATGATGTGGAAGGCTCTAGCTCATCGATGGACACTTGTTTAGTTCTAGTTGTAACGTGGAGATGTAGCTAAGAGTACGATAAGTTATGGCGAAGACTTACTGAAGAAGCTGAAGCCACAGCTGTTTCTGCATTTTATATCAAGTGGGCAAACAATTGGTGATACAAAAGACGAAGAGTGTAAAATGCCCCAAAATGTTTTGTGAAGAATGTGCTTGGCCATCAACAGGATTTGCACTAGGTTTTCCGGAATAGTTTTATTTCTACATCCAGTAAAATATAATGAGCGATTTGTTTGCGTTCTATAGTGTTTGTTCCACAATTTGTTTTCAGATAATTATTGAAACGCAGCAAGCCAAACAAACATTGGCCGACATTGAAGCTCGTCATGCAGACATTATCAAACTCGAAAGTAGCATTCGAGAGCTGCATGATATGTTTATGGACATGGCCATGCTTGTAGAAAGTCAAGTAAGTAGTCTATGAACAGCTGTGATATTATGATATGAATTTTTTTTCATCTGATGAAGGTGCTTTTACTTATATACTTTGCATTGAAATGTTACTTTTTTTTTTGACACGAACTGTGCTTTATGCACAATTTTAAAATATTATATCATGTAATCATTATCACACTAAGTAATCACTTAAATCATTTTATCATATCAAATAATCATTTTATCATACCAAGTAATCGAAAAGCTGGGAATCGGGGAATTGTTATAAAAATTGCACAGAAAATTCCTTAGGGGTTTTGAGTTGAGTTTGTAGTTACACTTGACTCCAGCTTATGGGCAGCATCCACATGCTTTAAAATTCAAATGAGGCAAAAGTTTGCAGATTTTTTACTGAATTTGCCATTCACTTTCTCATTTTTTCGGCTGAACGAGATCTTTCCTGTGATGCAGTCTTGGTGTCGTAGTTATGGAAAATATGAACCGAGTTATACAGTGAAACTTCTTTATAACTATAGTTCAGGAATTTGGAAATGGAATGGTATTAACAGATTTATTGTTTTGACTGTCATTATAATGGGGTTTAACTCCAGTACGAATTGTTTTTAAGTACTATCCAATCGTGTTCCGTACATGTTTGACAATGACATTCCAGATCCTAATCATAGTGACAAAATGCTGTCTGATCATGATCTGTCTAACGTTAGCCATCATCTTCCAGACGTTATTATTTTCGACGATGAATTCGTATTCCTTCCTGCTCCAAGATTACGGACCTCTGTTTACTCGGAATCCCTCTCCCCCTCCCCCCTCTCGCCCCGATAAATTTCTGGACGAATTTACACGTAGGAGAGTTTCCTAGGAGAATTTCTAGTGTAGATAAGGGTAAGACCCATAGTCTGTCGTATAACTCACCAATTTTACGCTCAACTTCAAAACAACAAAAATACTTTCAGTATTATGCAAATTTACAATAGGCCTAATAGTCTGAGCGATGTTATTGTCGGTCTCCTATCTTCTTCAGGCTTCCTTTCTTGTACTTGCTTCAGTTTTACATTGCCACTAGCATCCACTGGCACTTAGGACCACTTCCAATCATTCAAACCCATTCAAGTGCCAATCAAATGCCATTTCCAATGCCTATGTATGAAGGGGATGTCGAACAATCAAGGTCATGTCGGGAAATGCATGTGCAATTGCGTACATTCACCTTGGTTGAGGAATGGACAACCTGAGTCAAGTGCTCAGTATGCCTCTGCAACGCAAGCACATAGCGGGGAAGTGAATGTCCTGGCAGGAGGAGGAGGTCAATGAGGAGCACGATGCTGACTACAGAATGGCTTCTGGGCCACTTCTTCACCATCAGAGGGAACGAAGATGATTTCCCGATTTTCAAAAAAAAAAACGACACTACATTTTAAAATATTTTTGGTTTTTGTGAATAACCCTCGTCGTTGAATTTCTCCATAGGTAAAAATAGTAGTGAATATTGCTGTGTTGCAAAATTGCAGAGTGCACAGGTCCCCAGGTGTTACCTAAAAAGCCATAGCAAATTTAACAGATAAAAAAGTAAAGATTTATGGAAGACTTTCAATAAATTTTCGAAGTTGGCTCGGTACTCAACTGCTGCAAACTTGAATTGGTTCGCGATAGATTTTTACTCGCGTCTTTAGTCTTTACCAACGAACGAATAAAAGATTCCCAATCCCAAATGTTTTGAGCTTGTCAGATGAGACGTTGAAGCTATATTGTGTTTTAACCTGTTTGGTGATGTTTGTTTCAGGGAGAAATGATCGATAGGATTGAATATAATGTAGAGCACGCTGTTGATTATATTGAAACAGCGAAGCAGGACACCAAAAAGGCTGTAAAGTATCAGAGTAAAGCTCGACGGGTAAGTTATTTACTAATAATACTACTTTTTTTAAAACTTGGTTTTGTGAAAAAAAAAAGTGAAATGGAATTGAGTTTCTCTAAACGGGCCGTGAATGTAAATGTCATATTTACGTATTAAATATGCAAGTTCAGTTAGTTACGTATGTGCTGGTCTGGTGTAAAACCATGAAATTCGACTGAAAGGTTAAGTTTTGCAGCTAGTGATGAGTGACATCCAGGTGAATAGCAAACTTTGGTAGATGTTGTGCTGCCCTGCAAACACCAAACCAAAACTATCAATTTATTTTAATAAGTCAGCATAATAGATGATTAGCCACCCAACAAATATTCCAGGAACAGGTATGTTATCACCAACTCAATGCTCAATTGCACGAGTGCTGCTCCAATCAATGCTGTTGGTTTAAGGTTGCCTGGAGCAGGGCTCGAAAAATTACATAGCAGAAATGCGAAACAAAATACAAATTTGCGTAGCAGTCACGAAAAATGAGTAGCAACTTTTAAAGAATCATTTATTTAAAAAAAAACAATACAAAAAGTTTACTTTATTTGAAACGAGCCATTTTTGTTTCACTTTTGCTTTGCTATACGGACGGATGCTTAGTCAAGAATATGGCATCCAATGCACGTTCAGACTATTCTGAACCGTGTCTGAAATGAAAGCACCACCGATTAAATACCGAAGGTGTGGTAGGACCAATGATTTCCCAGAATGCATGTGTGACGCTTAGCCTGCCTATAAAGTAGGAGGGATTAGCATCTACATGTCAGCCAACACGATCATGACCATGCTGCTATGTTGTCTCGTGTAATACAGTTGCGTCGCTAAACTGCGATACATTATTTAATTTTGCATCGCTAAAGTTTAAATTTGTGGTGCAAATTGCGATGCGATACCGCTCATTTCGAGCCCTGCTGGAGTGAGCAGTCTTACCACCATCAACCACGTGTATGGTGTATATTTTTGTTATCACGCTTATTGGCAGTCATTGTAAAGTGCACCTGTATTTTCATGCTGCGTTCATTGGACTTGAGTTATCATAAATTATGTTAATTTCTGGCACAATAGGAAACCAGTTGTCGAATTCAACCATCACCGCAAAATTGCATATTCATCACAACAAATGCACTCGTGCTCACGTTGATTGTGTCATGTAAAGATCTTTGATGGCTGCTAGTCAAACTGACCCTCTTCTTACCAAGATAACCTTAAAAGTTGAAGAGGGTGTTAATTTGACTTATCTTTTTTTTTCTCAACACAAGGAAACCAACTGCAAAATTCTACATGCCGTAAATCGCAGCAAGTAAGCTTTGGACTTAATTTCGAAGTTAAACCACGGCCTATGGGCTTGTATACAGGACAAAGTTCTTTTATTTTTTTAATGGGGATAGGAAAAACTACGTAAATAAACTGTTTTATGCCTACAAAAAAATACGACCATTTATTGAATTGGCTAGCAAAGTTAAGCTACTTAACTTTTTTTTTTGCTCCTAATAATAATAATTCGGAATTGATATAGGATAGGCAACAATTGTGCCCTAATAATCTTAATCAAATACCAGTAACTTTTACTCTGTGATTCAACATGGATGACATTTTTTTTCACAATGTGTTATTACCTGACCTAGAGCATAAAAGTATTTCTTTGACATTATTTTTTTTTTTAATTCAATGGTTTTCTAATCTCAAACTTAATTTATGTTACAAAAACAAGCCAGGGTGACAAATGTTACCAATTTCAGCTGATAAGCGATTAAATGGAGTCCGCAACACAAGGTCAGTGATAGTTCAGCAGCAAATGATGGTCATTGAGTCATTCTTGCCATCATAATTGTATAAAAAACTCAGTGCAGTATTTAGTTAATGAGGCGACATGCTGATTTAAAAATACATTCATACTTTATACTGCGAGAGTTCAGGAAATCGTAACACCAAAAACAAACGCACACAATCTCACAACAAGGAAATTTGCTCACGATTTCAGCAAATTTCTAAGTTGTGTGGAGGAGAATGTCAAACGTCTCCCAACTGTCTTCTCAGGCACTATTTTGAGGTTTTTCTGGGAACAACCATACTGATGTGAGCCAAAAAAACCGGAAAGACAATTGCCTCCACACTAACTGTCAAACATTTGCGGAAATTGTTGACAAATTTCGTTGCTGTGAGATTGTGTGTTTGTTTTTGGTGTTACTGGCTTATTTGCTGGGATTTACGGTAATAATATCGCCGAAATTACATGTCCTTTGCCTTTAAGAAAAAGGCTTGTTCAAACAATTTTTTTCGCGAGTTGGTGCAAGGAAGGTATTATGATTTATGTAATTACAGTATATTATTTGGTATGTTTGACAACCTGTTTAGTTTTAAGTAATTAATTTGCAGAATTTTTAAGTATAATTTTTAGTTGTTTTTTATTTAAGTTGCTTTGAAGTTTTGTTGCATCCTTTATTTATTTTGTTTTTTCTTTCTTTTTTTTCATTATTTGTTGTTTGGCTGAACAGAAATGCATCCTGATCGTAATCTGTGTCCTAGTATTGCTGGGTGTCATAGGCCTTATTATTGGACTTAGTGTCAAATAATACCATTATATCAATCATTACCCAGACGAGTCCTTCTGTCATGAGGCTGGCACTCCAAGTCGACGGCTGTGGAGGATTAGCAAAGAAAGAAGTGTAAACGGGTCCAAATATCTTTTATTAAAGTTGTGCCGATCAAGATTTTTCTTACCGAGTTGATTCCGAGCCTATTAACTCAAAAAGACTTGTGTACTGAGCCGAGTTTACCGAGCCGAGTTTACCGAGCTAAGTTTATCAGGTGTGACAAGTTCTGGGAGGCTAACATCCATATTGGAACTGTTTTTTGTCCAATTGTAAGCTTGCAATGCTTTCTAAAAGCGTCAATGTAACTAATGACTGTTTAATGACGTCACCTTTTGACCTGCCTGCCAAGCTTTCGACGCGCCATTAAGCCTCAATCCCCCCTGCTTGATGGATCCATCCAGAATGAGCTCTTACGTTGTGTACGTTAAAAAAATCCTCTTCCGATTGTTGTGGCTGTATCTCCCACGCTACCTTGCAAATCCATCCAACAATGTTTTTAGTGAGTCTGGGATCTAACTTTTCTTGTTATTCTTTGTCCCTTGGTAGAATGCCTTTTTAAGTTCTTATTTCACGCCAGCCAAAAAGTAAACACCTGCTAGCCAGAACCAGCAAGTTTGTTTGCAGAGCGAGAAACCTGTATTATATGTCTGCGTTGATTTTCATGTAGAAAGTGATTGAACTGAAACGGACGGCTGCCTAGTGATAAGAACACAGCTCGTAAAAAAAAAATTGAATAAATATTGGGTAAAACTGGTTTTATAAATTTTTCAGGGAATAGGACTTGTGGTGTTTGGTGAATCTGGCTAAGTGTTCTCTTTATGCAGACAATGTTAGAATTAGTTTTAAACTGCACAAAAGGACAAGTTTGTATATTGTCGTGTAGCTAGTTAAAAAAAACAAAAAACGGTTTGTTTCTGTATTAGTTGAACACCAGCTAACGGCCCAAATGTACAAAATGTAAGAGGTTGGCCTTCCTTCTGTTTAGGTTTAATTCTCAGTGCAAAATTGGCAGCGTTTTATCTTTGTGTACTTGATATTTGACCGAGGGGTGTGCTTAGTAAAAGTAATTTACTTGAACCCAGATTGCGACGGAAGAGTCGAGTCGATTATTTGGTGAACCTAGTTAGTTTGCAAGGTACTTTTAGCTAGTTAGCTATAAAATGGCACTTAGTGAACTGTGTTGGTCTACGTGTAGAAATATTTCTGGTTGTAGGAATATTTAAAAGGTTCTGACTTGATTCATAAGGTCATCCAGACGATGAATTGGGTGTATTGGAATGTGAAATCGAAAAAAAAATTATTCAACTGGAATTGAATTTGTTGAGTATGGGTGCGAGCCCATGAGTTGGGTTTGAAAACTAACTGCGTACTCCGTTCAAGTTTTTGAATAACGCACACCTCTCGACAATGCAATTAAAATAGTGTAGTGAAGATCACGTTTTTGAAAAATAATCGTGGAAAAAATCGAATACTGTATCTGATCGGTTACAGTAACTGCACTGAAATATCGATAACGCAGGAACCGTTCGAGATTACAACATGCGGTTCCTGGCATTTTGCTCAAGAAATCATTGAGTATCTTTCTAATTCTAGCTGTCTTAACAGTTGGTTTCTATTTTAAAGTGTTCTACTTCAATAATTATTGGAATTTTGAAGAAAACTACACCATTGAAAAAAAATGGGGTTAAATTGTTAAAAAAAATTTCAAAAAAAGTCCAGTTTAAAAAAGTTTTAAAATTGGATTGATATCGGTATCGGCGCAGCCGTAAAAATAACAATCACCAAATTGCAACTGTCTTGTAGGTAATCACTCGGCTCGGGAAACATGTTTAAAAACTCGCTTGAGCAATCGATAATGAGTTAATCGGCAATGCTCAGCTCGTACCTTGGGATCGTTAGAGGTAGAGCATTTCTTGTTTTGTGAAAGGCAGTGGACCGTTGTTGGCTAAGAGGACCATTTTTTTATGATTCCTAAGGACCAGTCAGTCCTTATTTGAATTGGCTTTAACTTGTGAATAAGCAAGAAAATCGGTGTATAGTCACGGACAATAGTTCGCAGAAGTATGGCATGTTCCCGTACTTAAATCATGTGTAAATACTAGGTAGGTAGTGTGATGTCTATACGTTAGAAAAAAAAATATGAATAATTTTTATGAAATATTAATAATTATAATATTATGAGGATTGTAATTTGTTTGAGAGATTTTGTATGAATGGACGTTAATTTTAAATCATTTTATAGGGTTCAGTAGTTGAAGGCGTATGTAAGCATTCGTAACGTGTGCTTGTGTCGCCGAGATTTTGTAATTAGTTGCAGGTGAATGTTAAGGGCGCATTGCTGATAGCGCTTGTGTTGCTAATGGAAACAGAATTGTTATTTTTTTGCTGTTGTTGCTGTTGCCCATAACTAAACTGATAACAAAAAGTGTTTTTGTCTCTTCATTTTGTTGCGTTGCAAATGTCGGTTGGTAAATGTTTAACTTAAAAACTGGAAAAAATGAAACTAATTTCTTGTTTTGGTTGAAAGTTGAATCCAGTAATCAGAAAAGTGTAGTAAGTAGCAAAGGATAAAGGACGGAGTTTGTTAATATCAAATATACCGTATCTGCAACTTTGACTTAAAAGCAATTCGAACTACGTTTATTTACATACTGTCTATACTTTTCTTTAGGGCTTTACCATTAGTGTTTGTTAAAAATGTGTAGTGTGATTTTCCAAAATCTAAATAGAAACAAGTTGATCTTGTGCCTAGCTTGCTCGCATGAAAACTCACACCTGTGGGTTGACAGATACCAGCCGATTCTACCAATTCTATCTCCGGTATTTGTTCGATGTTCAATGCACTCCTGGCGCCATGGCTTCAGCGGGGAGTGCGACAAAACTACAGAAACGTTGCAAAAAATACTTAATTTAGGCCATGCAAAGTTAATTGTGTGGTTTACAGGCGCGTGCGGGTGCCTTAAATTCTTGTGGGTCAAAACTTTTTTTATCTGAATCTTGGTTCACCCGCTAAAAATCACATTTTTGACAAATATTGACCGTTTTTGACATTCCAGTACACCTTTTTTACCGGCTCGAAACGAACTTTCCAATGGCGCTAATTTCAAGCCTCTAGCTCAAACCAGTAAGAATTTTTTTGGCAAAAATTAAAATACTCGATGACATAAATAACTTAGCAATATTATATTTTTTTAGGCTGACTACATACGCTTTTCAGCTTTGGGCTAGGTACGTGTCAAAGAAATGTGGTCAGTTAAATAAAATAAAAAATAAAATAAAATGCCTGGTGCTTCAATTTGTATCCTTGCCCGTAAACCAAACAATTTTTTTTTGTGTGGACTTATTACAGTGTAAAAGAGCCTCGCTGTATACAATTTCATTGGCAACTCCAAAGTTTAATTATGAACAGAAGAAATTGCATACGCTTTAAACCTATGATGAATCCAACTTGATGTTGAAAACTTGTGAATTTTCAATCTAAAGTCATTAATGTACGATCTTCTTTAGCCCCTGCAAAAACTTTCACTACCGGTTATTTACATATGTACACAGTTTGAAACCCACGGGGCTCCATTCTATAGTTAGCGAGTTGTGGCAATGGTTCTGCTCTCTGGTTGGTGGGAATAGCATAGTCAGAAACTTGCCAGGCTTTTGATATTATTTATTTTGCCAAATTGAATTTCCAACTGGCTGTATGAAACACTGATCCGAATTTCCAGAAAAAAAAATTAAAACTGCATCCAGTAAATTGGTTACGTCCAATTTTGTTAATGAAATCGTATTTCAAATAGACTCCGTTTCCAAGTAATGGTGCTGAATGAATTATGACAATTTAAACTTAAACGTACAGCGAAACGTACACCACAAAACTAGAAATTCCCAGAGCTAGTTCGGCTGGAATTGTCAGGTTGAGAATCTGTCGGGATCAGAGTGCAAAAGGCGAACAAGGTTCAGTGAATTGGGTCTTGCAAACAGTTTTTCCCCCTTTTTTAACTTGTGAGTTTTTTTTTCTTAAGAAGCTGTTGAGTTGAGATTAGCATAATTCAAAAGCGCTTGAGAAACCCTGAATACAGCAGTACATTGAAACAGCAAAATCGGGCAAAATTATACCAAAGTTCTACCGACAAAGACCTCCGTCTACCAAGAGTGTTTAGTTTAGTAAACTGGACTAGACTGTTTTCGTGGGGAAAACTGCTGTATTCTAAACGTAAGATTAGAATATCGAGTTTCAAGTCGAGTCCGAGTTACGAATATGATGATGATGATATTATGATTACCAAACATTAAACCAATTCAATCAGTTTTTCCTGCATAAACGTACACTACACACTGGCTGATGCCATCTTGGATGGAAATAGATCGGCCCTGTCAGTGATTTTAATGTTAGAACATGCAATGTACGACAAACTAGCCCAATTAGTGCACAACTATGCGACATATTCCACATTTTAAAGCGAATAAATACAAATGATAAGTTTTGTTGCAATTTAGTTAAGAAAGTAAAGATTTTTTCAACTCTTTATCAATCTCGAAACTCTACAAATTCCAGGTTGAAGTTTTCTGACGAGACGAGTTTATACAATTAAGTCAAACTCTTACCCGACTAGAAATTTTGAGTTTGGCACAACCCTACTGTCTTAGATTCGGTTTACTATTCTACTTATCCATTTTTAAAGTATGTTCCCTAAGAAGACATAACCTTTGCCCGAAATAAGGACTTTTGTTGGAGAAAGATATAGTAGCAATTGGTTGATGGGCGCATATGGAAGAAAAAAAACTAAATAAAATGGGTCTACTCACACAAACGTTTTAGATCTTCAAATGTACGAGAACTGCCCAAACAATTTCTGTTGCTTTGTTATAACTTCTGTGGTAGGTATTCATTTGAATGAACGACCAATACATGACCGCAGGTGTATATTTTTCAGTACAATTTTTACGCAGACTTTGCAGCTGCGTAGTTGTTGAGCATTCCTTCTTACGAAACCATTTACTTAAGCTTCCCCTCTAGGAGCTTACCATCCGCTTTAGCTTCCCGTCCTGGAGCATTGCATCGGCGCATGCACAAACGTCACATTGACGAAATCGTAATTGGTGAAAGCAGCAAGGCTGTTGCGTGAGGAAGGTGTATTACTAATGCCCAAGAATGAACTAGCTGAAACTTGTCTCGAAAAATAAAACTGACACAGCTCTTAAAGTAATGTATGTTGAAATGTATGTCAGTGGTATTGACATGACCTTTGAAGCCAGTAAATTTCCATATGCTAGGCAATGGCATTTATAGCTAAGATGATGTAATGAGATTTTAAATTGGTCACCATTATTATGCTGTAATAAACTATTGCATTGTATATATTTTGTGATGTGTTGCTTTGCATGTACCCACCACAGTGCCTTATCGCATGTATGTTTCTAGACCTATTTTTTTCTCTTCTGCGTCGTCCAATTTCCAATTTATTTCTTTTGAATTGTTAAAAATTAATTTTATTTTCTGAAATATAAGTTTGCTTGTTATGATTCTTTGTTTGTCATAAGTAAAGGTAGAGTGCATTGACATAATATTATAACAGTGGCCCGTTGTTGTCTTTGTCATGCGTTAAGGAAAGTTATAAATCAGGTTCGTACGTATCATTTACCGTACAACTTTCCGAGCTGCATTCGCCCACTTACACATTGCAGATTGTTCATTATTTGGCAAATTTTCGATTGTTCTGGCTCACTGAGGGTTGTTTTCTTGTTTACATCTCACTCCACTGTCTGTTGTTTTGACGTTTGAATTCATAGCCGCTGCCGCCATGGTTTTGGTAAGGCCGTTCCGCTTCGTTCAGCTCCGTCCAGTGATGGGGCCGACTGTTGCTTCGTGTCCAAATGGCACGTTCCTAGTGGGGAAAGATCTTGAAAATAAACTTCACGTCAAGTGGAAACTCTGAAGCAACGATCGTCCTCATCAATGGACAGGGCGGAACGAAGCTGAATGACCTTACCAAAACCAGAGGCTATGCACGGCGGTCGTTACGAATTCAAACGGCATGACAATAGACAGTGGAGTGAGATGTAAATAAAGAAACAACCCTCAGTGAGCCTGAAGAAGAATGCTTAACCAATCGAAAATTTGCAAGATTATGAACGATCTACAATGTGAAAGTGGGCGAATGCAGCTCGGAAATTTGTCCGGTAAATTTGATGGTTCGTTTCACAATAAACAACAAATGGTGATCTTTTTCATGGTACTTATTACGTTCTTACGAGACTTTAAACATGATAATCTAAATTCACGAACTTAAAATGTTTCATTATCGTACCATTGATCCTTTGGCTTGATTGCACAGTGTTACATAATTTAAGCATCGTTCGTTATTCACGTTTACTAGATGATAGTAGCTTTACTAAACTTTGCAAATCGTATAACGAATGCTGGACATAATATTTGGGTAACGACGTGTCTGTACGCTTGGAAAACTTTCTCCAGTCAAAATGTTACTGCAGAAATTTTACATTTCCCATGCAAGTGGGTACGACTAAATATCGATGGTTTCTAGTTTGCGCCTTGAAACTTGTCCACATTTTGGTGATAAACTGTCGAAATTGTGAGCATTGCAAAGCAAAGTGAATCCACTACTCCATATTGACCTTTGTCTAAAAATAATTTTTTAGCTGGACTGTCACTCGCTCCGATACGCCTACTTGTATTTCGCCAGTCATATCTTCAATTTGAAACTTTGGATATAAATTTCCACAGGATTGGCCCATCATTCTTCACAATTCAATTAACTCGGTATCCACATGAAAATGTGCGTGAAGTATAGCTTCTCATGTTGATAAGAGGATCGTTATAGGAATATCTTTACAGTCTTTCATTAAAAACCAGGTTGTAAGGTTTACCATCCTCTTACTGGCAAAGCTTATCCGTGTTTCTTATACGTTTTTATTCAGTAATACGCGTTATTTTAAGAATTGGAGCTAAACAATAAAACGGTGCAATTGACGGTTCTGCCTGCAACAAGAAGGCATAAATTAACCAACATAGAGACGGTTATTTTTTATTTTACGTTTTAATTTTTTTTTGTTCGATGGAAATCGGGAAACAAACAGTTTTAAAATGGCCACCCGATTGCAAGATGATGGGCATTACAGATTAATAATACAATACAATACAAAAGACACCACAATACAATACAAAAGAATACATGAGCCAACAGATACAACCCAAATATACTCCCCAAATATACTCCCCAAATACAACCCCATTCGTTACATGCTGTCAAAGCGAGCCTTGAAGCTTGACAGGGAAGGTGCAGTTACCACTCGAAGTGGCAGCGTGTTCCAAGGCACTACAATTCTCTCAGTAAAGAAGTGTCTAGTGTTGTTGTGTGAGGTTTCACCTTGCAGTTTGTAACAGTCGCCTAGTGTGTGCGTAACCTGAGAAAGATCAAGATAATGATATAGTCCATTATCAATGAATGATAATGGTGTAGTCATCAATTTAGTTTGCATCAACTAAGTTTGAAGGAAATCTGACGTAAACATAATTTTAAAATGGCCACCTGATTTCAAGATGGATGCCAACAGATTAGTGGTGACTATAGCACATTCATTTTTCAGATGGTATTAACTGTATTGTCTATGTTCTAAATTTGAAGGAAATCTGACGATAATAGGCATAATTTCAAAATGGCTACCAGATTTCAAGATGGCAGTCAGTAGGGATTACTAGTGACTATGGCACATTCACTTAAATTCAAGCTGTTTCGCTCTTGTTTGGGCTCAACACTGTAGAGATCACTCTGTGGATGAAAGCATACGCACTATGCTGGTGGTAAATTAGCAAGCTAAAAAGCAGAAACTGCTTGTGTGGGACTCCATTGTACTGAATGTTAGACACCTACATTTTGGCCTACTATTGGCAGTTGACCAATTAAAAGTCGACTGTGCTTTTAGCTTGCTGAAGCCAGTCTGGTTTTGAGCTTGTTCATTTACCACCAGCAAGGTACCATTGCTCTCATCCACACAGTCTTCTCTACTGAATCCAAACAAGGACGAAACAGTTTGTCTTGATCACTACGGATGAAATTAGCTTGATTTTAAGTGATCAACTGCCATTATTAAGCGTAAATGTAGATTTGTAACATTCAGAAGAATAGAGTCGCACACAAGCAGTCGTTTCTGCTTTTTAGCTTGCTGAAGACAAGCTTGTCAATTCACTGTTTCAGTTGGTATCAATTATATTGTCTACATTCCAAATTGTAGATTGCGATAAGTGTAATTTCAAAATGGATGCCCGTTTTCAAGATGGCAGCCATTAAAGATTTAAGTAATGATAGCACATTTTTCACTTGGTCTCCATTCTAAATCTGAAGGAAGTCTGCCGATAGTAAGCATAATTTCAAAATGGCCGCCTGATTGCAAGATAGCTGCCTTTAGAGATTACTAGTGATGATGGCACATTTATTGTTTCACTTGGTATCAACTATGTTGTCTACTTTCTAAATTTGAAAGAAATCAGATGATAAGCATAATTTTAAAATGGCCATCTGATGTCAACATGGCGACCAGTAGATATTACTAGTAACTATGGCACATTCTGTTTCAGTTTGTATTCAAATGGCACCATCACCAATTGAAAGTAGACAGAATCTGGCAACATCTAGTACTATCTAGCACTTGCTTGCACCAAGCAAAGAAATGCAAAGTTGCATTTATATTAACGAAACAAGCCACGGCCTCCTTAATTATTGAGTGACAATTTGGTCCGTCCTCGTACACCTGGGAGTAACCTGTAAAGGATAACAATATCACTGCGCTAGATGGCGGCATGGTATTTTCGTTGGCTTTTCAATCGGCGATAGTGCACTTTAACTATATCGTCTTCGTTCTAAATTTTATTGAAATCAGATGACGTGACTACACCAACATAATTGTACGTATGAGCCAGAAAGAATTTTGTTGAGTAGTGCTAACCTCAATTTAAGTACGACAGCCATGGTTATTCCACCACCACTCGTGTTGACTCCAAATTCTATCGTTTCCAAATGTCAGCCTCCGTTACACAATATTCAGTCCACTCCGTTTTTCCTATGGAGGTTATGGACTTTATTTCTACCAATATGAAGTCTAATGAACTGCTGCATGCCCGAAATTAAAGAATTCAGTTCGTGAGTACGTTAAAATTCAGTTGAACGAGCACCGTAATCAATCCCTGATTACGGTGCTTGTTCAACTGAATTTTTAAATCCATTATAGTGGCCGCGAGGGCTATCCCTTAATCTTGCCCGGGTGCAGTCTTTCAGCTGCGAATCAAGCTGACTCTATGGTGCTCCCGCCCGCTTCTGTGTGAAATTCCACCAACTCCGCGAAATTCCGTCTCTTCCCACAACGTTCTCACATCCCAAAATTCCAGGGTGTCGCCCTCGTCGAAGACAACATGGACAGGTCTGACGCCATTTTCTGTGTAGTCTAATGGCTTATCAGCAACAACAACGCCATCAGAGACACATCGAGTGTTAGTGGAGTGGAGACAAGCGAGTCGCAACTGAAACATAAGCATGAAAAAATAAGAGATGTCTATGCATTTGCATAAAAAGAGGAAGGCTCATTCCAGTTATGGGAAAAATGCAATAGTAAAAAAATTGGAATACTGGTTTTGGCTTTGGTAGAGCCCGAGAAAAGGAAATATTCAAATATTGGAATGCTGTGAACCGGAAAGGACAATGTAAATTTGAATTCAGGTTAGGGCTGGTACTTTCCGGTTTTTTAGTTATCCGTTTAACAGTTTTTTTTTCCGGTCGGTTACACGAAAACCGTTTTTACGTTTTTTGCCCCCCCCCCCCCCAAAAAAAATTTAAAAAAACAGCCAAGAAATTTCACACCTGCGTAATATATTATTAAAACAAGCTGAAAAAAATATGATTTAGGCCTTGGTGAGACAAGCACAATTATTGACTACATGTTGCATTTTGGAATTTAAACTAGAAGAAAGTTGAACTTGATAAATTTAAGTATTTACTTTATCAAGAATTTTGACTTTATGTAGCTTTAAAATTTTTACACGATGGCTTAGGCCTATTTACGACCACGTAAGCCAAAAACAAAACAAAATTTAGCACAACGTTTTTGTTATTAACGTTCCATTCATTTCAAATTATGAGCCAGAAAAATTAGCATGTTTGCGTTTTCGGGAAACAACGCATTTCGTTTAAGTGTTACGACGCCGCTTCTCTGCCGCTCGCGCTAGGTATAGACGAGGCCACTTCTCCACGAGGCGGGGAGGGCAGATGCTGGCCAGCTTGTCTTTAACTGCCTCGTGTACGCGCTGACGATCAGCAGTTTGTTTCAAAGAAAGTAAGCAGCTTCGATGGGACAACAAGCCCACGCGGATTATTTGTAAATAAGCTGCCCCCTACCCACCCCGGTTTTCTACTTTCACTGATTTTGAGTGTTTTGATTAGTAGGCCTAAATGATGCCACTTGGGTATTTTGGCTTGTTCACCGCGGGTTTTGAATGGTGCCCGCATCAAACGTTTTTCGGATATGGGTTTTATAATTCGTGTAACCGAACGTGGAACGGTTTCCGGTTAACCGTGTAACCGATCCCAGCCCTAATTCAGGTATAGTTCCTACAGTGAGGCGACACCCATAAAAACACCGTAAAAAGTCTGTGTTGCCACTCGGCAAGGTCCCTGACTGTGGAGAGAAGGACCTGTCTCCTTTTCTACCACCCATATAAGCCACTGTAGTGTCTGGGATGAGGGCCTGGCACATCAGTGTGTTGGGTCATCAGACTGCACACTTGGACTTGAATCATATTCTTCCTGTGGTATGAAACATGGCATTCATGGGGGGTGTGTGACAACACATTAGCTATTCCTTTTATCATCTTGAAGAGGGCTCACTCCCCTGCACATTAACGAAAATAACTAGTGGAAGGCTTAAACAGAACCAAGGGTAGCTCAACGAAGGTTTGTGAATAGGAGACACAACTTATGCAACAAATTTGCTTAGTTGGTAAGTGCGTGATAATCTCTAACTGTGATCCGGTTAGTCTAGACTGCCTTTCACAGTAGGTAAAAGAAGGAATACTCTGACTACTAGGACTGTACAGAATGCACTCCCAACGTGACATTGGGCTTCTGTATGCTTAACAGCGGTTAGTTTAAGTTCAAGCTAACTTAGACTTATATGAATGTAAGATTGCTAGGGTTTAATAGTGTAACGGCGGACGCTACGACGGCTTAGGTGCTTGTAACGCCCCCGGTTTCCCTGGTGTACGTGGAGTTTCAGCGTGAGGTTAATCGGTGTTAATGACGACTTTTTACGTTATTCAACACAGCATGGACACTGTCCCAGCATGGGGGATGAAGCGCCGGTCCTAATTAAAGGGGCCTAACCTTAAACTGTCGGTATCGCTGCCACCAACGGTGGATTTAACTGTTTAACTAGCTAAAATCTAAAGATGGGCTACATATTTAATTTTACACTAAAATACAATTAATCAAGTCTAGCAAACGACTGAAGCTTAAAACTCCTGGTTTTATGTATGCGACAGAGAATGAAAAACACTTTACATTATAGTTTGCTTCGAAAAAAACTCTTGAATACAATCATTTAAAAGTAGCAAGTTTGGAATATACAAATTAGTAATTCACACGATTTCAGACCAACAACACTTGTGTTTGGAATAAAAGTTTAAATTTTCACATTACAAAAAGTAAATCATGAGTGCTCCCGGAGACACCCGCAAGACTAAACAGCCGCAACTGATAGTAGTCTATCTGACAGTATGTTTCTTATGATCAACCGTCCACAGTTATGTTTCTAAGTTTTCCAAGTACAAAAAGATCAACCTCCCTTAGTTCCCTCGAAAACTGTTCTAAGTAATAAAAAGCCCGGCAATTTTACACTTAGTCATCAGTTTGTTTCAATTTGACTTCCACAAAGATCAAACCGTCATTTAGTTTAGATTAAAAATCCATTTAAAATAAACTGGAAAAATTTGGTTTTTAGAAAGAGAACCACTCTGACGTTATGGGGAGAGGAAACCTAAGATGCCGCTACAGGCGTCTCCACCATAATATTATCTAGCTAGAGAGTTAAGTTAAGTTTTAAACTAAAATTTAGAATATGGGAGTCCTAAACTGAACTTTCAAAAGCTAAACTATAACATACGAACCACTACCATCGTGCCCGGCATGGCATTCTCCGGACATGGCGTCTCCACTCCCGACTGGCGTGACCGGTCTCTAGCTTGAGATCTGTGAGCTGTGCTTACTATGCATTCTGGGGCTGGGTTTTTATGATGGAGCAGCGGATTTTCTGGACCTTAGCGCGGACGCCGAGGAGAGCTGCGGGGGTCTGATTGGCCGAGGGCCCCGAGAACAATGGAAAGTGGGAGGAGAAATCGGTTGAACAAAGGGACTAGGTGCAGAGCCGTTTGAAGGAGTAGGAATATGTACGACGGAAAGGCCTGTTTTGAGTTTTACTCAATTGAACTTTCGGAAATGGGCCTTTACTTTGTATTATTGGCTACGGATTGAATATTTACATGATTGCAACGTGATTAGGCTCTTGTTAAAGCTTATTACTTGGCTTTGGGTAATGTCTAGAACATTACTATTAAATTAGACAAGCTTTAACGGAAAACTGCAGTGTTAAACACCACAACTAGTTTTGGCTGGGGAGGGGGGCAAAAATGGGGGATTCGAAGTTTTTGCATAGTTTGACTTTCGGATTGGATTTGCACAGATCTTTTTAAGAATTCTTTTAGTGTTTAATAGTAGATCAAGCTATTCGTAGGTCTTAGTCAGGTCCAGAGGAGTACTAAAATAAACATATATACACTGAAAAATTCGTGTCCGGTAGAATGCCAGGTCGTAATGCGTTTATACGTTTGGACATATGGTAGCGTTTCTGGGGGTAAAAGAATATAAATAAAGTATAAATGCGGTTAAATAAACTAGCTCAGTTGAATGCTATAACGCATTAAGTTATTGGAAATAGTTAACGTTTAATATTTTTAAAGTTAAATTCGATCGTTGTGGAAATTTTTCATATGGGTTGCGGCCGACATACACAATAAAAAATATCACACTTCAAATTGGCTGTCTGTATAAATCCTCATACAATACACTAAGCTACTAGGTTCGGGCTTTTTGCCCTAAAAGAAAAGGATAAAATGAAGATACAAAAATACAGAGTTTTTATGATGGCGGCCATGATGAAGGTGCGATGTGGTTGGTTTTGGTCTATCTTCAAATGTAGTTTTAATGGTCTTCAAGGTGGAAAGTCCGGATTTGGGCTTCCCCAAGAGTCTTGTATCTGGACAGGCTATTAAACGTCGAAGAGTGTGTGGAAATCGGACCATTATTGCGAAAACGGCCAAATATGCCTCGGCGAGGCATTTGGGTGCCTCAAGAAAAAAAATTTCAAATTTTTGAAAAACAGGCGTTTTTCGGTGGTGCTCGTTTACAATAGTTATCAACGGTTTCATCAAAGTGCTGAGTTGAGCCTTCATACGAATAAATAGCCTAAAATAGGCATTCGAGTAGGCCAGAGACAGGCCTAAATTCGGAAGAGTATTAGCAGACAATGATAAGGTGAGAGAGGCTGTTGACAGCTGAGGTGCTGAATCCTAACTATTGATATAGAGCTGCATAGGCAGAAATGTGAACATGTACAAAAACGACAGAACCAAGTTCACCAAAGTCATTGGTGACTGGCTGACCTATTGTTCAGATGCGTACAAATAAATCGACAATGATTTGTGTGTCTGTAATTCGCACTACAGAATAATTAGCTAATGCTAGTTGTAATAACGACTTTTACGAGAGCTTAAAATCAAAAGGAAAACAACAAAAAAATCATGATACATGCCATTTCAACATGTTCAATACAAACAAAATTAGGAAGGGGAAGATACCGACACACCAAGAAGCTTACTTTGTTTTCAGCTGTCTCAATAGTGATAAGAATTTGCCAGACAGACTCAATGTACTTGCAGGTGACGAGCGTGCAATAGTTTCGGCAACGGAATGGACTTTGTCACGGGAGGAGTGCAATGTTCCCTCATGCTTCTGAGGATTCACTTGGGTGGTCCTACTTGCAAGCAGGCCCAACACTTGCCTAACAAAATTTGTATCGCTGTGGCAGCGGGTTCTGATTCTTGGTCCATAAACTAGATCAGTTTGTGTGCTTTCTTGTTCTCCAATTTGCCCTGCTGCACATGGTGATCAGGAACATCCAAACCCCTCTTCTGTTACTCCAAATTGGTTGGCCTACTTTTGTTAGGTGCAGAGGTCTTGGACCTATCAGTGGTTTTCCCCAGGACTTTCCCAATTCTGGAGGATCTATCAGAACGCCAGGGCAGGATCCTTCGTGGCAACCTTTCAAACGTACAGCTTAGAGCCTGGATACTCTTCTGAGATATACTCCAAGCTGTATGCCAGCAGACATTTGAAAGCAAGCATTGATGCCACAGTCTGCATTTCCGAGTGCAAGTGACGGCGATGTTTCGGAGCACGGAGCCCAGCAATGTAATCTGTATTGTCTTCTGTGACTGATTTGACAGCATTTTTCGAGACATTGTTCTCTTCAAGGCTGTTCCTGGAACACACAGGTATGCATCGATCTGTGTGTTCAGGATATCTGAAAGTAATTATTACTTGTTGTCTTTTGGAATTCGGGGACCTCAAATTTAGAACCGAATTCTAGCATAAGACCCGCCCGCATTAGACCCGCCCGTACTGACTAGTCTATTGCAGGCACCATATAAACCATTATGTTTAGCGTGATTGTAGAGGCTTACCAGCAAGTCGGCTTTCTTGCGAATAAGTTACTCTGCCTGTCTAGACACAGTGCATGGCTGAATTTTTATAGGGACTGGTTCTTTATCTTTCTTTTTGGATCCCTATTTCGGGCAAAATGTCAATACTCGGATGATATTCAACACCTCTTGTTATCCATCATCTGACATCCTTGGTGGCTGGTCAATGTGATTGACTCCAGTTCCTGTTGCAGGCATTGTGGAATAGACTTTTTATGTAAGACTACTCTACCTTTGGCGTGCTTATATGTATATACCAGAAGTGACCACAGGAAACTCTTTTCATAAGGGAGTACTTAGTTGGCTTTTCATCTAAAATCATTCTACCAGAAACCTTGGACGCAGCAGTTTGGGGAAACAAACCCACTTCCATAGCGTATATTTTTGGATATGGCCACCATACCTAATCGACTTGCAGTATTCGTATCATAGATACCAACTTGTGCAGTTGTCATGTGGGCGGCAACCCCTACATCTGGAGTGTTGAATTCTACTAACAGTGTAAGAGGTGAGTATGTTCAAAATAAAAACCTCGATTTTAGGAACACATGAATGGCTGCCCACCCTCCTTCGTTTAGTTTGTTACCATAAGGGCACGTTTACGCAACCACTCGCTTTTGCATTCTCGCAGCTAGAAGCTAGAAATCACCTCAAATTCCAACATGGCGGTAGTTTTGTGTCCGCCGCCTCGCAACGAAAACAGCAAATAACGTGAGTTCAGAAGCGTTTGGGAAAATTGTTTCGTCCTGAGGAATTCTTTATATTATTGGCACGGATTAGAAGGCTGCAAGTATTTACTCAAACGATGTCGGATTTAGCTAATCCATGTAGCGTTGTTATCATGGCAATGTCACCTTTGCCATCGCGATTGAGTTCTAGCTGCGCGAATGCAAAGGCGAGTCGCTGCGTAACGCGCCCTTATAGTGGTACCTTGGTAAAAGAATGACTTTTGCTTCCCGTGAATGGACTTGGCATATGGATACAACTAATAAGCAGAGGGAACTAGAAATTATGAAAAAGGTGCACTAATGTCCTGCAGGACAGGACAGAGGCAATTTATAGTTTACGCAGTTAATTAGATTGAACCATGTCAGAGGTAAGTATGGCTACAAAACAAAGTATGGTTACTACTAGGGTGGTGTCTGATCACCTTCATATTTCCAACTTTTGTTCTTGATTAATGAAAACCATCTCAGCAGATGCTCTTGTGACGGGCCAAGAACTCGCCTCTAGCGTACAATACAAATGCCCCGTCTGTCCCTAGTATGCATTTACCGCAGGTTCTGAAAATTGGCAAACTAGGACCAAGGTTCTATTCCATTATTTACGCTGTCTGTGCGGGTGGTACACTATGCTTGAAGAACTCTTTTTATTCAGATTATTCTGGTTTTTATAATTGTAAACTTGAGGCATTCCTCTTCCCTGCCTGAGTATTGATGGGATGGAGGATATAATATTTGCATTGTTCATCTTCGTGCATTGTGCCCCAAACAAAGAAAGAAATGAAAAATAAAATCTAATGGAATAACCAGATGGTAGTAAGAAATGGCTGCTCTAACGCATACGCCTGTTGAAAACACGGCGTTTTTTTCTGTTAAACCGAATTAATTATTCAAAATACAACAATTTAATTACTTAAATGTGTTAAATTGTAAAAGTTAACAAAAAAATGCTGGAATATATGAGTTAATTTTGGTAATTTAGTGTGCAGGAACCTTAAATGGGCTTTAAGTTGCCTTAAAAAACTATGAAAACTTAGAAAAGAACCTGGAAACTTAAAATAAGAATTCCAGGCATGGAAACATACTCAAGGAAATATCTTCAGTTTTGGAAGATTCTTGGAATTTTCAGTACATTTTATGACAAAAACTGTTTGTCAGAAATGTTCACTGCCGTGCTTTGCCACTAGCACATTGCATAACAAAGTGGTACACTAACGTACTGAAAAATTTTGATTTTAGTTACATTCAAAGTGTGAGTGGTGGCTTATCAGTTTCGTCAGCTAATTCATTTCACCAATTTGTGCATTTCTTTTACCTAACGATAGAAGGAAGTCTACATTTTAAGAATTAACACACTATTTTGCTGGCAAATTTAGACAAGACCAATCTCAACTTTTAAACCCTATGCTTTGTACTTGTCACGACTCGTCGTGTGTTCACCTTTAAGGCTCGCCACATCAACAAAGTGTGTCGTTTGGGGATTTTGCAATTACAGAACATTAACCCCTTGACACGCAGCAACATACCAAATATACATAGGTCACTACCACATGTGCGTAAGTTAGTTATGAAATTTGATCGCACTTCCTCTTGCCTCATAGTCTGCGATCTTAACTTGGCTGTGTTTTGGTCACTTTGCCTTGATTCCTAGGAAACCGTTGCAAGGTTCTTGTTTAGTGTGTTGGCATGCCTGTGTGCGTGCATGCATGTGTCAAGACCTGTAAAGTCTTTACCATTTAAAATTAGTGTTGCTGCCTTGGTTTAAGCAGACTTATTCTGATCTCGATAAATTCTCTTAGGTCGTGGTCTCATCTTATTTGTTGAGTAGAGACTGAGATGAGAAGACTGGTGATGCAGTGTTTACTTATTGTTTATATTTTCTTTTCACGAACCCAAGTGGCATTTCTTACTGTAGTGTGAGAATACCACTGATGTAATGCATCAAGAGTTCTTCTTTATCTGTACTTAATTTTATAACTTAGCTTTTTCTTGAAAGTGGCAAATTACAGAACATGTTTTTGTGCATTTGGTCATCAGAAACTGTAACCATATTAATTCTTTTTTCCCAAACAGAAGAAGATATTGATCATGATATGCGTCGTGATATTGGTGGTAATACTAATATCTATGATTGCCAGCTTTGTAGGGTTGTGAACTTTTCTGTAAACCAGTAACTTTAAAATGAGTAAGTATGATCACTGGTGTCGTGATGTGTCGATGGTAGTGTGTAGGTCAAAAGCATGCGCATCGTCATTTGATTTGAACCTCGCACTAGCCGTCTAAGCATGGAAATGCTATTTAATTCAGCATGTATGCCAGGCAGGCATTACAACGTGTGAGAATATGCTGCTTGTAAAACAACTTAGTTATGTTTGCCCAACACAAAATAATTTCTTTGTGGATAATGAAGATACAAGGAATATCGGAATGTGTACGTTACAATGGCAGATAAAAAATCTTGTTACAAAAAAAAACAGAGTTGACATCCTAGGGCAGGAGAAGATGAGAGTCTTATTATTATTATTTTGGTATTTATATTCTTTTCCACTTCTATCCAAACTACTTCTCTTTATTCTGTGCTTATTGCATTTATTCGTTTACAGCCTCCCACCCAGAGAGGGCGGGGAGGGGAGGAGAAGTGTTGCTATTGGCGAAACCAGCAGAATGGCACCTTGAATGAAAGCAGAACTATATTATGGATGGGGAGGGGGGGGGGGTAATTGAACTGTTGATTCGATGTTTGAAGCATGGTTGATTTGTGAGTGTTTTTTACATAGTGAATCTTGCATCTCGTAGAATTGTTGAACACTAATTAAAGTTTTGCCCTGTAATGGCCCAAGTCCATGCAAATAAGGTAAAATAGTAGAATTAAAACTGGTCACTTCCCAATATTGTGACAGTTCCGAAAAGAATAACACTGTTAAGTTTAACAGTGATGTTAAAAGTAATATATGGTTACCACCCTATACTCTGATAGTTCCGAAAGGAATAACACTGTTCAGAAAGGATAAAATTATATATTAACAGCTAATATGTCACAATGATAAAAAGACAGTGACAGGGACGAGTCTAAAGCCCCCTGGTCTTATAGTCTCGGCCGAGACAGGTGGACAGGTGATGAGCCGTAGGTCCCAAGTCTCTGGTCTCAAGTGAAGTTCGGAAATGTTGTCTCCTAAGCAACAACAAAGCCACAACTCAATAATTTAATAGTTAGAGCTGAAACGACAGTTGCTATAACATGCATATAAATTAATACGTTTTTTGCAGTTCAATGCAGTATTAAAGAAGTCCCTTCTGATTTTTTATTATGAAACCACGAATAGAAGGAAACAGATAAACTTTGTGGTTACATAATACGTGTTACTTAAGGAGGTTGGTTTTTTCTCGTCACATTATGTTTCGGAGTCTCGGGATCCTATCACCTTGTGGTGCCACCTTGGATGGCAGCACTGTGACACATGCTTTGATGGAGCCCTGAGAGGGAGGAGAGGCCTGTGACCACCTGATTCTAGAGGCCTTCAACAAGAACATTATAAGTACGTTTGAAGAAGTAAAAGTTATTCTTTAGAATAAATGGTTTGAAGAACATGAAGGGAAACAAAATTTCGAAAAATATATCAAAAGGACAGGTGATGAGCCGTAGAACTTCTGAATCATGGTCATGATGTTAACGGGGAACAGGTAATGAACTGTGAGTTCTAAAGTCAAAAAAGCTACGGAACACCCCTTCAAGGGGAAGGGAACAGATCGCAGTCATACTTGCCAGCTTGGCTTATCACAGTCGCACCAGGGACCACAATGCTTAATGCGTTCACAGCTCCTTCGTCTGAAGCATACGAAAAAACAGTGCGAAATTGACCAATTGTCTCACCTTGCATATTGACAGCATTTTGGGCATGTTCAAACAATTGTCAAATTTTCTACAGTGGCCATCAAAGGGTACAGTGCAGTGGTTAATTCTATGCTGCCTCTTATGGGAAACGAGGAGATCGTTCTCAACACTGCCATCTCTAAACTTGTTCAGGCCTTCGGGATACAGAGACCACGAACCAGAAGATTGTTCCTTGCAGGGAACCTAATCCGTGGTCTCTCAAGCATTTTTTCTGCCCCATACGTGCCTGATATAAACCTTCCTTCCTGCTCTTAACCCGGAAGAGCATATTCATCATCAGCTTTGTTACAGCGGCCTGGCAAGGGGAATCACAGATTTAGCAAACTTTCTTTGATGTTCCAAAGACTGGTGCAAGTTCACCTTCTCCTTCCATTGACTTTAGAGCAAAGTGCCTTAAGCCGGAGGATCCTCCCACCTCATTGTTGTCAAGGCCTTAAAGCAGGAAAAGGCTAGTGTTTCTCCATTTGTTTTGCTTACATTCTTGTACTTGATGTAGGTAAATTATAAGTAAGAGTGCTTAAAGGTTGTCTGTAACATGTTCGAGGTCGACTTTCCCATCTCCGGGTTGAACAGTTTTTACAAAATGAAAGTAAGTATTTTAGGATAAGTAACAACTAATTTTAGAATTAAAATGTTTTTTTTTTTACAATTTCTTATGTTTAGCTTTTATCGTTATATGCAATCGTAACATCTGTGAGACCTTCAGTGCGTAATCTGTGCATGCATGTTAAGCATTATCTTCTCAAATTCACTCCTGCTTTTGATACACAATGCTTTGTTTTAACATGGCCTGTGCAGCATGTTTGCTTATTCCATTGTTGCTTCCTGCTTTGGTTTACCTAAATCTACAAATACCCTTATTGCCTCGGACAAGTTTGTGTTTATGTGATACTTCTGCATTATTTTGTCAGTTGGCTTGATACATGTTTAAAAAATGTTGTCAGTGTTTTTCCATTAGCATCATTCATTAATGACTTATGAATGGCGTTGGAAGCGTTTTAAGTACGATAGTGTTAAGATTTACTAAAGATTTAAGTAAGATTTAATGATTTGCAAACTTGCAGATTTAAAGATTTACATGAAGATTTGCTATGATGTAAACATTTGCAAAAAAATTAAGTAAGGTTTAAAAGATTTACGCCAGATTTACGTGATTTACAAGATTTGAATGATTTACACAAGATTTACAAGATCTGCAACGGATTTATAAACCTAAATTTTGGGTGCACGAGATTCTAGCTTTATTGAACCCCTCGTGTCACCCTCACCTTCCCTTTATCAGCCATGATTAAATAATTTTCAGTTCTAATTGTAGCTAAAATATGTTAGAAAGTACCAGTAATTGTTTTTTTCCTTCTAATTTCTTCACCTACAGATTAAAGTTAGTTGTCTTTTACAGGAAACCCTTTTCCCTACTTCATGTCTTGCTGTGTGGCATCATACTGCAAAGTTTGAAATGATTGGTCATTGCCGCCTGCGTGTCTTGAGTGCCGTCTGTTCGCTGCCCACCATTGTCAACTCAACCATTGTCTCTTTACCTCATTGGTCAGCTGCAACTCGATTAGCGAACGACTCACCAAAAAAAAAAAATCCACCTGAAATTCACAAACGCAATTTTTTATAATATTGCCATTACGAAATCGGAAGTTCAGTACTTCCAATACAAAATGCCGGGGCTGCACTGATAAAGCATTTTGCTGATCCAATACCAGTTGAATACCATGAGCCTGACACCAATACTGGTAAATTAGTTGTATATAAGATGGAAGCTAAGACTTTGCTTTATTTAAGATTAACAATTTAAGGTTTGTGTCTTATGTACGATATTTACTTTTCTGGCTTCTTGAGGCCATTTATTGGTCTAAATTGTGTTTTATGAGACCTATTTTTGGTTTTAGGCAGGCAAAATAAGTTACCGATTATCGAAATAAGTTATCGGTTGATATTAGACCCAGTCTCTTAAAATGATGACAAATGGTTTATGGATCATCAAAAATCGATAAATTCTGGCAGAGTTAAAAAAAAGGTTTGTGTTTCCTACTAATGTAGCAATCGGTGCAGCCCTGCAATTACCTGTGCCATTTCACCTTAAACTTTGTGCCAAATAATAGAAATTACAAGGATTGTGTACAGATTAGAGGCTTTACTAAAATGTGTGAAAGAGCAAAATTATTTATTCAGGAAAAAATTGTCCTGCTTTCACTAAACCAAATTAAAGCTATTTTATCTTACAGATAAAGTGGTAACCATAGCAATAATTTGGTGATACCTTGCAAGTATATGTTAAGATTGGGCGATTCTTATGTTAAGAAGTGCTTTTGAACAACTTAAAAGTAACATATTTAAGATTAATAAATAATTTAGGAGTGGAAACAGGTAGCATTACATAACTGAAATGATTTTAGAAGTCTAAAATGTCTTGTACGGAGTCATGCAAGTTGTTTTCAGCATGTGTGTATGTCACAGACTAACACATAACTGTAATGTGAACAGTTTTAACTAGTGAGCCGCGAATTTTTTAAGCAAAATTTTTTATTACAACAGCAAAAGGAAAATAAGGAGACATGACTGCAATATTTTGAGATTTACGCAAATATCTGGTTGAACATTACCTCCCGATAATTATTGAACAAACTCTTCCCTGGAAGTCTGTTATCTCCATTTCAAGGTCAATTAAATAGAGTGTAAATTTAACTGGAGTTCATTGGTTAGTAAAAACAAGTTGTACGTAAAGCGGCATTTTTAGTGGTCTGAAAAGAGTTTTGTGATTTTTGTGTGTGTGTTTGTTAAAGTCCATGCTGAAATGCTCTGCAAACGCATCAAAGAAAGTCACTCCTGACAAACGTGATTTAATAATTTGTAAAAGCCTCCTTTTGTGACACAGTTAGTAAATGAGAATGTTACGCGCCAGTTCACAAGCTCATCAGTATGGAAATGTGTAAATTATCAGTTTTTTTGTGTGGAAAGCATAAAACAAAAGCGGTCTTGAATGATTACGTGCGTATAGGGGTAACCTTGTTCTCTTTTAACCAAAATAAATGACCTGAGACACTAAGTGTAACCTTAGCAATAATTTGGTAATATGACGTATTATTGGGGCATAGGAGGGCATGTCTATTACAATCAACAGTTTTTCACCGACAGTAATACACAAACTATATTGTTAGAGTATACATTGCCCGTTTCTCTATTATAGTGATGAAATCTATTAAAAGGAGAAAACCAGGGCCTTACATTTACATATTACGATCTTGGACTAAATACACATAACACCCTTTGTCGCCATATTTTACACAATTTAACCAGTCAAATCCTAAAAAAAACTTATATTTGGTACAACTGTTCACTTGGTTATTTACCCAAGTTAATTTTTATGCTGGTATTCCTAACATTTCTTTTCAAATTAAATGCTCTGAAGGAAAAACAAGTCAAGTTTTGAGAGAGGAAAAAATTTGTTTTAACTGACTATTTATTTTCATAAATTGGATAAAAGTATTCAATCATGACGTTTTCTGGCATTATTTTCCGTTTCTATTTTTATAAGGAGGTTTTGAGAGTAGGGCTAAATTCAGACGGACGTTGACGTATCATTATACCGCATGATCCATCTTTTTCATGTCTAGCTAATGTTGCAAAAGACCCTAGCTTCAATATTTAAAAAATTACTTTACAGAAAACAAAAACAAATATTCAAGAACCCTAGCTGTAC